>JAVKPL010005622.1:0-109090 GCA_032173675.1 Gastrolobium villosum
AATTCCTTTTAGAAAAAGAATTTTCAAGAGGAAAAGTGGATACAACTCTCTTTATAAAGAAGAAAAATGATCATCTATTATTTGCACAAATCTATGTTGATGACATTATATTTGGTGCCACTAATGTTCACCTTTGTGAAGAGTTTGCCAACCTTATGCAAAGTGAATTTGAGATGTCCATGATGGGAGAGCTCAACTTCTTTCTCGGTCTCCAAATAAAGCAACAAAAGGATGGAATATTCATCAACCAAGCTAAATATTGCAAGGAGTTACTCAAAAAATTTGGAATGGACAACTCCAAAGCCATTGATACTCCCATGAGTACATCTTGTTCTTTAGACAAGGATGAAGGAGGTAAATCCGTAGAGATCAGTAAATATCGAGGTATGATCGGCTCACTCCTTTACTTAACCGCAAGTAGGCCCGACATCATGTTTAGTGTATGCATATGTGCTAGATTCCAAGCTAATCCTAAGGAATCACACTGAAGTGCCGTAAAAAGAATTATGAGATATCTTGTGGGCACTTCACAAACGGGATTATGGTACCCTAAGGGTGCATCATGTGAGCTAATAGGCTATTCCGATTCCGACTTTGCGGGACGCAAATTGGATAGGAAGAGCACTAGTGGCACTTGCCACTTTCTTGGTTGCTCTTTAGTATCTTGGCATAGAAAGAAACAAAATAGTGTGGCTTTGTCCACGGCCGAAGCCGAATACGTGGCGGCCGGTAGTTGTTGTGCTCAAATCATTTGGATGAAACAACAACTCAAGGACTTTGGGGTTGAACTTAATCACATCCCTATAAGGTGTGATAACACTAGTGCCATAAACCTCACAAAGAATCCCATCATGCACTCTAGAACTAAACATATTGATATTAGACATCATTTCATAAGAGATCATGTGCAAAGTGGAGATTGCATCTTGGAATTTGTGGAATCCTCAAAGCAATTGGCAGACATCTTCACCAAACCACTCCCAAGGGAAGTATTCTATAACTTAAGAAGAGAAATTGGTCTCATTGATCCATCATACATATGATTGTATCATTACTTACTAAATCTCTTCATGCTTAATTCAACTAATCTTGCTTTTAAAACGTATTTTTTTTTCATGTCACATGGACTCCACCCCCCCTCCCAAACCTTTTTTTTTCTTTCTTTTCTCTCTGTTTCGAGCCCTGATTCTGCCCAGTACCCTTGGGTAATCGATTACCATCACTTTGGTAATCGATTACCAAGAAGGGTAATTGATTACCTTACTATGGTAATCGATTACCATGCGAATTCAGTGTTTAAAACTTCGCACATCAGAATCGATTTTCCCCAAAACAAACCCAGCAAACCACGAACCCCCATCCCTTTCCCTCTCTAAATCGACCCATCCCCTCTGAATTGTCCAGTGCATCCACTTCCTCTTCCGCTTGGGCACCTCTCTGCGCATCAAGGGTTTGATCTTTCCTTCTTCTTTTTTCTTTTTCTAGGGCTTCTCCCATGTTCTGCATTTTTCCTTTTGTTTAGCACTTAGTTTTTCCTTTTTTTTGTGCTATCTTCTTCTTCCTGCACATCACAACCAGGTTCTTTTTTTTTTGTATCTGCACTTTTTTTTCTGCATTGCTTTGTTCCGTTTTTTTTTTGTGTTCTCAGTTTTATATGGTCCGTTTTCTACATTCATCGATTATCTGTCTTTATATGTTCCGTTTTCTGTTCCATTTTTGTATCTTCACTCATCGATTACCATATATTCTCATTTTTATTGCAAAATCATATGCCTTCTTCTTCTTTTTTTTCGTTCAGCTTCCTTTTGTTTTCTTTTGGATTTTTTTTCTTCTTTCGTTCAGTTCTTTTTCCTTCTGTTCTGCCCATCTTTTTATGTTGGTCTGCATTCTTTTTTCTTTTTTCCCTTTAGTCTCATGTATTTTGTGACAATGTTTTTTTTTATATGTGGTCATTTTTTTTTGTGCTTTTGTTCTGTTCTGCATTTTTTTCTCTGTTCTGCACCATCATTTTTTTCTTCCTCTTGCGAATTACATTTTTTTCTTTTTGTTCTGTTATGTGGTCTTTTTTTCTGTCTCATGCTTTGTAGAATCATGTTCTGTGCTATTCCAAAACGTGTGTGTAGAACCGTGTGTATCGTTCGATCTCTTTGCATCAAATTTTTTATTTGAGGGAACTATGTTTAAGTGTTCATGTTTAAGTATCTTTCATACATCTTTTTTTTTTCATCTCTCTTAGTTGTACTCATATTTTGTGACTTGACTGGTGCGCTATTTACTTGGAACCTAACTTGGTACAATTTTATTCTGTAGGATTTTCATCACTTCATTTCATGGATTCCTCATCTCACCCCATTCGCAAGAGGCCACGCGGTTCATGTCAATATGGCAAATACTTCTCTACCGCTGCCAAATATGCCACCTTCAAGGAACACTATGCCTCCCGTCCAGTCATCGCTTCAAAATGCTTGGATATTCAATTCATTAGTGATGAAGGATTTGAGATCTGTGATCTCTTGACTCATGCTAGAGTACTACAATTGACTCTCCTCAAAGAGCCATACTCTGAAGATATGATTCGAGCCTTCTACTACACTGTCAGCTTTGTCAATGATACACTCAAAGCTGATATCAAGGGCAAGATCTTCTCGGTACCACCTAGTGAATGGCCCTGCATCATTGGCTCTGCCTACACCGGACACAAATACGGTGTGTATTCATTTCCCCAATATGACAAATATGCCTTCACGCAGTCTATTGTGGAACCCGGCATCATAATCACTCAGTCCAAGTTCAGCGTGTCCATGTTAACTATGGATAACCGGATTCTACATTATGTGTCACTCACATGCTGTCACCGAGGTCCTCTAACTACTCTCGGGTGCTTGATGCTGATATTTTTCTCATGTGGGTTATCCGCTCCAAAATTAGTTTCAACTGGCCTTACTTTATCTGCTCACAAATGATTAAAGCTGAGAACTCCTCGGGGGCACTTCCCTATGCTACTGTCATTGTTGAGATTCTGCGTCATCAGCAAATCTTCATGGAAGGTGAAACTCTGTGCGATGCCGTACACAAACTTGGAATGCATCTGCTGGCCCAAATGCAAATCAAACAAATCAATGGCATCTGGTGTAAGATGACTGCTCCTCCTGACATTGGAGCAGGTCCTGCTGACATTCATGAGGACCCTCCTCCTCCAGCCGCTGATCCTCCTGCTGATTCTTCTTCCTCAGCGGACCATAGTTTGGGATCCATCCTCACATCTATTAATCGGCTACAGACTACTATGGAATCCGGCTTTGCCTTTTTGAACTTTAGGCATGCAAATACGGAGCTTCGTCTGAAGCGCATTGAGGATCATCTCAACATTCCTCCTCTTCCATCTCTACCACCACCGCCTCCACATGACTCTGATGACTTTTAGTTCTTATCAGTTATTTTCTTTATGTTTTTTTTTGGGCTTATCTTATGCTTCTGTTTTGCCATGATACTTTGAACATTTTGCTTCTCTAGGACTCTAACTTTATGAACTGGTTGCTTCCATTTTGCTTTATTATGCACTCTTCTTCTGTTTCCTTATCTTTTTTGCATGGACTATCTAATGTTTTTCTCCTTATCTACTCATGCTTTTTGATGTTGCCAAAGGGGGAGAAATATGTGACAATTAAAAACAAAAAAATCATAAGCATATATTAAGTTAAAGAGGGGGAGAATAAAATTCAAACATAAATGACACCTTATATATCAATCATATATTCAGGGGGAGTGTCAATTATATAACATGCAATACTAATCTTTTTTTATTTTTGAGTTTGTCATCATCAAAAAGGGGGAGATTGTGGAACCAATGCACTCAACGAAAAGAACATAAAGGTTCAACGATTTTGATGATAACAAACAAGCATGGAAAGAAAGTCTCATCGTGCAACCATCAAAAAGAAGTCCAAACAAGATCAAGACTCAAGCTTCAAGAGAAGTCTCTAAGTCTAAACTCAAAATAATATATAGGACTTAGGACTATTTGTAAGTTGATTCCTTACATGAACAAAGCTCAAAGTATTTTTAAAGTACATGCATTAAATCATCGATCAACATTGAAATACATTTCTAAACATGAAAATATATTTTCAATATTCATAAACTGTTTAAATATTATTTGAAACTGTCTTTAATTCAAGAGAAAACCATGTGAGGGTGAAAACCAACCTGTTGACAAGTTGGTAATCGATTACCAAACTATGGTAATCGATTACCCATCCAATGGTAATCGATTACCCACTGTACAGAGACAAAAATAATGGCTATAAAATGGCTAGTTTGCAAAAATGGATAAGAAATAGACCTTGGGGGCCCTCTATAAATAGAGGCTACTGTTCCCATTGATGGGACACACTTCTTGATCATTATTGCTCATTAATTCTCATCCTATTTGCATTATTCTTGTCTTCATATCATAAAATCTCTTTGAGCTTTATTCTTGTAAGAGTGTCATATACCATTGTTCTTCAACTTGTATTATTTGTACTTTGAGAGTACTTAGCCATTGTTAAACACTTTCATTTGATTTATTGAGTAGTTAGGGGAGTGAACCCTATACACTTGAAAGGTCACCAAATTCCTAAGAAAATTTGGAGTGAAAAGTTGTAAGGCATCAAGAGCCCGAATTCTTGAAAAGGTGTAGTGGTTTGTCAAGCACCCTCAAGCTTGATAGTAAGTGAAAAGAATTGATCGAGCTGCTTCAGTCTGGACGTAGGTCACAGTGGTGGTGACCGAACCAGGATACATCTAGTTTGCAATTTCTCTAACCCTGATCTCTTTATTTACGTATTGAAATTGCCTTTTTAGATTGTCTTTGCATACTAGCTTGATTACTTTGCTATTTTTTTTCTTGCTCCTACGCTTAGATTATTTCCTATTAAATCGCTTTATTGAAGAAATAGTCTTTAAGACATCAAAGGAGGTACTTTGCAAAAAGATTTTGTTAAACTCAATTCACCCCCTCTTGAGTATTGAAGCCACTTGTCCAACATTTGTAGCACCAGGGTGGATAGAAAACTGGCCTTTTTGGCCTTCTGCCATAACCTCATCGGTCAACGAACCTTGAGGGACCATAATCCTCTGCTGAAACATCAGAAGTCCATCCTCATTTCAAGACACACCGTCTTGGTTCTTCACGTAATCCAGGCACTCTCTATGAACTTGAGCCTCTTTGATCTTTTCCAACAGCTCGTTCACAACGTTTGCTGCCTCCATCTCGAAAAGTGCACTCTCTCACGGAAGGTCAATGCCAACTTTCGAAACTTCGCAACACATCAAAGTTACAAAGTAACGAACTGGACAAGCTCCCGGATTTCTGGCTAAAAGCGTCGGCTACCACATTGACATTACCAGGATGGTACTTCAGCTCAAAGTCGTAATCCTTCAGGAACTCCACCCATCTCCTCTGCCTCATGTTCAGCTCTTTCTGGTCGAAAAGATACTTCAAGATCTTGTGGTCACTGAACACCACAAATATCAAGCCAAAAAGATAATGCCTCCAAATCTTGAAAGCAAACACGATAGCCGCCAACTCCAAATCATGAGTCGGATAGTTCTCCTCATGAGGCTTCAACTGCCTTGAAGCAAAAGCAACAGCTCTACCAGACTGCATCAACACACAGCCCAGCCTCTTTCCATACGCATCACAGTAAAACTCAAACTGCTCCTCAGGATCAGGAAGGACCAACACAGGTGAAGTAGTCAATCTCTCCTTCAACTCCTGAAAGCACGCCTCACACTCGTGAGTCCACACAAATGGAGTCTCATTTTGGGTAAGGCGAGTCAAAGGGAGAGCCATCATGGAGAAACCCTTGATGAACTTCCGATAGTAACCTGCCAAACCTAAGAAGCTCCTCACCTCCGTAACTGTCTTGGGCCTCTCCCAATCTAGCACGGCCTCAATCTTGTTGGGATCCACTACAACTCCATATGCTGAAATCACATGCCCTAGAAACTTGACTGATTTGAGCCAAAACTCACACTTAGAACAATCCTCAGATGCTCCGCATGCTCCTCCTCAGTCTTGGAGTAAATCAGAATGTCGTCAATGAAGACGATCATGAACTGATCAAGATATAGCTGGAAAATCCTATTCATGTAATCCATGAACACTGCCGGCGCATTTGTGAGTCCAAAAGGAATCACCAAATACTCAAAGTGACTGTATCTTGAACGAAACGCGGTCTTCGGGACATCCTCCGGCTTTACCCGAATCTAATGGTATCCGGACCGGAGATCAACCTGAGCTGATCCAGCAGATCATCAATCCAAGGAAGGGGATACTTGTTCTTGATTGTCACCTTGTTCAACTGCCGGTAGTCGGTGCACAAACACATCGTTCCGTCCTTCTTCTTCACAAAGATGACCGGTGCTCCCCAAGGAGACACACTCGATCGAATGAAATCTTTCACTGAAAGATCCTCAATATGCTTCTTCAGCTCAGCCAACTCCGGTGGCGACATCCGATATGGAGTTAAAGAAATCGGCCCCACACCAGGCAACAAATCAATGGAGAACTCTATCTCCCGCTGTGGCGGAAACTCAGGAATCTCCTCAGGAAACACCTCAAGGAACTCTCCCACCACAGGAATGCCAGTGATATCCTCCTGCGTCCCATTCACCAAACCTCCCAACATGACATACCTGAATGCCCCAGCTCTCAAGGCCTTCCTAGCCTGCAGCACTGAAATATATGGCGAGGAACTAGCGGTGGAATCACACGTAGACATCATCACGTGCTTTGCATAGGAATCAATCAGTGCACAGTTTCTAGACAACCAATCCATATCCAGAATAATCTCCAAGTTGGCCATCGGCAATCCTATCAGATCTACCAAAAACTCACGGCCATCCCACTGAAACGCTACATCGCGATGTACAGTGGTAGAATCTCATATTTCTCTGGTGGCGGTAGACACCCGCAACGGTGGAAAAAGCACAGACATGGACAACTCAAGCCCCAAAGCAATCGTGGTTGCAACAAACGAGTGCGTAGTCCCAGAACCAAACAATACATCAACAGATGAATCACCAACAGATACAGTACCTCTAACAAGGTTCGGAGTGCGGTCCGCCAGCTGCCTATCCAAGGTGTACACACGCCCAACAGAAGGTGGCACCGCAGGTGCTGAAGTAGATGCCATCGGAACCATCTGCAAGGGAACTGCGTGAACAGCTGCAGCTCTCGCTGTCGATGACGGACAGTCTCTAGAGAAGTGGCCCTCCTTGCCACACTGGAAATAGATCAACTGACCTGAAGCACAACGACCAGCATGCTCCTTTCCACACCCCGCACATCTCGGAGCGGAAAGAGGCCTAGCAGAACCCCCTGCTGTGAAGCAGTCCTCTTGAATTGACCAGGCCCCTGCCTAGTCGCCAACTGTTTACTTTGCCCTTCCTAGCAAACTTCATGTCCTTCCAGGAATTTAGGAGTAGGAGTGGAACTAACAGTCCCCTTGGTCTCGTCGACCTTAGCCCTCTTGGCCTTGCTCGCAACACAGATATCCTCAATATCCTTACACTGCTGAACTAGTGTACCAAAATCCCTCGAAGCAACTCTAGCAATATGCTCAGCAATCACCTCACTAAGTCCTCTGCGGAAATTAGCAGCCAGAAACGTCAGAGTAGGAGGAACCATCCGGAAGTGCGCAAACTTCACAAGCTCATTGAACTTGGCCAGGTACTCATCAACAGACATCGAGCCCTGAACCAATCTATCAAATTCCCCCTGTTTCCTCTCCTGCGCATCGTAGGAAAAGTATCTGCCCAAAAAACACTCCTCAAAGAATGGCCACGCAAACACACGACCCTGCATCTCATAAGCTCGAGAGGTGCTCGTCCACCACTCATGGGCATCTCCCTCCAACATGTAAGTCGAGAACATCAGCTTCTGTGGATCAGTACACTGTATGACTCGAAATATCTTGTCCAGCAATTGCAGCCATCTCGCCGCAGCAATAAGATCCAAAGACCCCTCAAACACAGGTGGCTTATGCTTCCTGAAAGCATTCAACCGTCGATCAATAACATCACGATCCTCAGCATGCTCTGCCAAGGTCTCCACTGTCTCAGTGACATGAGCAGCACTGCCAATGTGACTCAGGCTCTCACCCTGATCAATAGATGGAGGCGGCGGTGGCGGTGGCCGTGGTGGTGGAGGTGGGAACTAGCTTACAGCAGGACCAGCCCTCATATCCTCCAACATGACTCTCATCATCGTCATGTTCGCCATCCTGTTCACCTCGAGGACTTCCTCAGCGGCCCTCCGATTCACTTCACGAACCTCTTCTACGGCTGTCCGGTTCGCCTCGCGAACAACATCCATCATTGCCGCATTGGCCAAACTAGCGGCCTCCTGATCGGCTAACCTAGCCGCCCGCATCTCAGCCAATGCAGTCAGGATAGGATCGGGTTGATCCTCAGAAGTGTCTCGTGTTCTCCCGGATCTTACCATGACTCTGCACAAGTTACATAATTTATGAGTTGATCAGGCCCATGCAATGTGATCACATATGCATTATCATAATAACATTCGACGAAGTAAACACACAAGACAGACACAACCAAACAACCTAGCTATTGCAATATATACAGGCTTTTCCCTCAAACCATCGCTCTGATACCATAAATCTAACACCCCGTATGATGTCATTATCATTACCAACTTGCTTATTAATCAATTAATAAAACACCACCTGTATGTAATTGCAATAGAACAGCTAACTGAAATACCTCATTAAATAAATAACATAAGTGTGAGTTTCTAGTCATGGAACTACAACACTTAGACCGGATCAACTAGCAGTTTATACAACTCAACTCAAAGCATTAACAATACAGTGGCATCGACAACTCACATGCTCACCCAAATAAGGCAACAAAGCCCAACATCAGTCTCAATATCATCAAAACAATAACAAAGGTACGGAAAACATAAACAGCATCCATCCAGTCATACTAGCAGATAAACAGTAAAATCATCAACTAAGCTCTGGCCTCTTGCCGCCAGAGGCATCAGCCCCCAAGTTAACTGATCCTGAAATAAGCTTTCCCCAAACGTGGCGGAACCATACCCCCATGGGACATGGTGGAACCACAACATGGCTAAACCGAGGACACAAAAGCTTACCTTGCAAGCTAACACCCAAAGCCAAGAGTCCACAGCTCAAAATCCAAACACAGCAGAATCATAATCTATTATGGACCAACACTATATCAATAATTATGCACCACAAGCATACAACTTAAAGACAACGTCTTTCCTTTACGTTTTATGCCTTAAGGCTCCATACCAAGCCATAAGCCCTTAATCACTTGATTCTGATTTAATTCATTAATTACAGAAGTTCAACTTCATCAATCTAGGGTCCACAAACCCCCCAATAGCCTATTGTATGAACAGTGCAGCAACTGTTCTTCGAAAACCCAGAATATCCTGATATTCCTCGGGGACATATTCGGATATGCAATATCCGGATATCCAGATCCCCATATCCGGATATCCAATATCCGGATATTTCACGAGCAGATATCCGGATATTTCACGACAGAATGCAGTTTCTGCATTTCGCGAAGATATCCCTCCAAGGTTCCATTTTTAACACTAAAACACGTTAAAGCATGTATTTTTATACCCTCTTAGGTTTACATACCAGTTGGTTACTTGCTTAACCCATTAACATGCAAAGATACCACCTTTAACCCATCAAAACACATGATCAAGGTTGTACAACTCACCAAAGGTTCAAAAAAGAGGAAGAAGTGCTCTTGGAGCTCACCAATGGCTCCTTACAGTTCTGACTTTGAAGGTGTACGAAAATGCACAACAAGATGGCTCTTTTCTACACAAGGAAGCTTCTTAAACCAACAACAACAAGCCTCAAGCTCTCAAACTTCACCAACCATGAAGTCAGCCCCACAACTCTAAACTCAGAAACTTAACAACCAGAAAAGGCCACCTCTCACCCTCACAATGCCACACCCAAGCGTTTGCTCATCAAAGGAGAAGAAGAAATGGAAGAAAAGGTCACAAACTCTCAAAATGGTGAAGATAAAATGAAGCAAGGGACAAGGCTGGTCAGCCACCAAGAAAACTCACGTAGGAAAAGAGTGGCACCTAGGGTTTTGTGCCTTAACAAGCCTATATATAGCCACTTAACTAATTAACACACAATATTAGCTTTAATTGCTACGCTTAGCATTTTAATCCCAAACTTATGATTCTTAACCTACTCAATTTTACAAGAATTATCATATTTTTATTTTATTTTTCAGAGCACCTTTCCCGTACGCGCTTTTCCATAGCCAGTATCAGTTCTGGCACCAGTTCTCGTTATTTTAACTTGAAAATTGTTTTACAACTCCTACATATTATTCTATTAATTATCATGCACTTAATATAATTTTCTGGGATACTTTTTCGGTACGCATTTATACCGACTTTCAGAACTGGTATCTGCACTTTTCTTCCGAAAAGCGACTTTCAGCATTCTTACTCACTTACTATAATTATTAGAGGCACATAATAATTATTAGGGTCAATTATGGAATTATTTCCTAATTATCTCAATTGATTAATTAATTACCTTAATTAGCGGTGCGGGTTCTTACAAACTCCTACAAAGACAAATCATTTCCAAGCTCTTGCTCTTCCATGGTGAAAAAATGATGTTCGGAAAATAAAAGCAGCCATCCATGTAGATACGAAAAAAAGTAACTAACCTACAACTAGATTAACAACTAACTTCTACTAAAAACCATTTAGTTACAAATTTGTTACTCAGTTTACATCCTCTTCGTAAATTCTGAAATTATTGACTGGTAACAAAATTAGCTCTTTTTCTCACAACAGAATCAACTCTGCTTCTCCATACATATAGATCCCTACAAATCTATCTTTCAGTTGTAACATTATGATCATAAATGACTTATGCGTATGCCAAAACATATTCATTGGATGCATAACATCTATAAGAAGCCATTAACATAAGCTAAGATACTTTTCCCAAGCTAAAAATGTCAAAAACATGTTGAATTAATCCTAGGTTAAAATCATATTTTCTACATATGTTAGTATATCAACCTAACAGACGAGACAAAACTGAAAGAAATAACAATGATTTTATTATTCAAATGATTCTCAATGGTTTACAAGTGTCCTTTTATACAACATGGATGAACTAGTTTCTAACACCTCATCAATCCATCACTCACTCACTAACTGCATAATGCCTCATTGTACACTTTCTATATCAGCTAACTATTCCACTAAACTACTCACGTGTCACTCATGCAACATAACGTTTTAACAGAGTAGAACTTCTCTTCACCTAACACTCCCCACCCCTTGACATTAAAACTTATCCTCAATGTTTCATGGATACAACAACAACAAAAAATTGAAGATTCTTCATGGTCCCAAGGAAAACTAAAGAAGAATTGAAATATAATGAGCAAAGACCCACTATCATAAAAAAAGAAGAAGCATCATTTATGTGAGGAATTTCATCGAACACTTTGCATGCATGATGGGTTGTGAAGAAACCTCTTGACATCCTCCAAAACATGGAACTTCCAAGAGACATCCGCAAGGGCTATTTCTTTTATGTTTTTACCACAAAGAGATCTGCATAAGGCTGTTTCCAAGGGAAGCTCCTACATATTATCCTCATCACAATACAGGAAACTTTCACGAGAGATCCATAAAGGGCTATTTCTCTTAGGCCCATGCCATTTAGAGTTCTGCATAAGGCTATTTCCAAGGAAACCCCTTTCTCACACTCTGAGGACTTCCAAGAGAGATCCGCAAGAGTTGTTTCTCTTAGGTCCATACCACTTGGAGATCCGCATAGGGCTGTTTCAAATTCTATGAAGTACCGACACTTCAAAAATCCTGATGTGTCGTGTCTGACACTTCTCGACACTCTCCGACACTTCGACACTCCCCGACACTCCAACACGCATTGTAGAGATTCAAAAAAGGTTTAAAGGTTACGTTGCATTGCGTTTTTAGTTTCAATTATTAGATTCGTTGGATTACGATCATCATTTTATTGAGTTTAATATAAATATTTGGGATATCTTATGTTTCTTTGCAAAATTGATGGGTATTATAAGATTAAATTTATTTTTTTGTTAAATTATTAAGTATTAAATATAATATACACACATAAATTAAAAATAATATTTAATATCAAGACGAGTCCTGACGTGTTGAAATCTAACATTTTTTAGAAAAACGTGTCGGAGCGTCGTGTCGTATCGTGTCTCGGGTCGCGTGTCGATATCGGTGCTACATAGGTCCCTATCATACATTCTTATGGCTATAAGGCCATTTTATCATTTATAATTTATTAGTCATCAACTCATTCATTAATCCTCATTCTTTAACTCATTTATCAATTATCCTTTAACAGTTATAGCATTAATTCTCGAGTATACCATTACTATCATTATCATATATCACATCATCTTAATCATTCCTCCATAAAGGAGCATGGTGGAACACATAAGGGGATTAATCCCAAGGTCCAAAGGTTTACCTGATAGTAGAACTTCCATTTCAAGCTTTTCTTTCCTCAAAAAGAGCACAATCTCAAATCAATGCCAAAAAAAACCTATGGTCAAGGCAAAGATGTGTTCATCAACTCAATCCACACATAAATATTAACTTCGTGGCTAGGAAAAGTACTTAAAAGTTCTAAATCATTCATTATCTCAATTTTAACTCAATGTCTCTCATAAACTCAACTTACCTCTATGTGAATTTTCCAAAGAAACTAGTTTTGGTCCAATGAGCTAACCAATGGAGGATTCTCACTCAATGTATCATTATGCCCAACTCTATAACATTCAAATCAACGAAACATCAAAATCTCTCCCAAAATCATGAAATTCGCAGGGCATTATTCATCATCTTCTAGCTTTTTGAAATTTCCATGGAAACTAGTTTTAAGGATTGCAAACTTACTATAAAATGACACACCAAGGGATGAACATTTTTTAAGCTCACATGGTGTGAAATGCCCTCAAACTCCACCAATCTTCAAGAAACTCAAAATCTTTATAGGGGAGGATCTCTGTCTACAAGGACTCCCACTACAAACTAAGCTAGGATTTGCATTGAGGGGAAGATTCTAAAGTTTTTGGCTTTGGAACAGATGAATTTCGTTGAGTATGGAGGAAGTTAGGTTTTTGGAGCTCTCCAATGGTTTTCTCTCTTCTTCTCTTCGATGGCACTACAATGAGGGGGAAGGAAGAATATTTTTGTGTTTCATTTGGTAGTGTTTAAGTGGTCCCTCCACAAATAGCTTTGGTCTATCCCTTAAAATCACTCAAATACTCATTTAAATTACTTTCTTGCTTAAACTCATAATTCTAGCCATGACTTAATATAAAGTAAGCAATTTGCTAAAAATCCACAAAACTACTCATTTATAATGGATTTTAACATTAACTATTCTCAAGAGATAGTTTCTTACTAACTCACTCTAAGATTTCTGGAAATTCTAGAATATTGCATTTTTACTAAAAATTCACTGTAATTGCACTTTTATCTGAAAAGTGACTTATATTACATAATTAGATTTATTATCTAATTTATTCCAATTAATCTTGCAAAAATCCCTAATTGCTTATTATACATGTACAAGTTATTATACATGGTTTCATGCACCAACATCTTCATTGCCATACACTTACCCTAGATCAATCTACAAGATCAAACTCATAGAAGGCATGAAGAAAATATAAATTCATTCAATATAAAGAGGATATTTGACATTAAATATTATTCATAACATAAAGATTTGATTTAGTTCCATCTAACCCTATCTACAAAGAAACTAGGCTAACATAGCGGAAATAATAATGCAAGAAATCAATAAAGCTTCCCCAAACTCCATTGGTGTAATGATGCGGTGAATCTTCAAGAATTCCAGCACAATCTTGCCTTTGACTCGTCCCCACTCTCAAAAGCATGAAGAACGCGCTTTCTAAATGAAAACTATGCCTCCGACATCAAGGAATGTCCAACACTAAGTAATTCCGTTGAATAATAGCTTAAATAGGTGAATGAGTCCTTGTTCTAAGTGAAAACCATATAATAGGCTATAATAGGTTACATATGGGCGTTAAAATGCGCTGGAGCGCATTGAAACATGCTACGGCAGAAAGAATTGACCTCTTCTTCGTGTTTAGCGTGTTAAAACACGCTCTTTTGACAAGAACATGATTTCGTATTTTAAGCATAACTTGAGCTATACTCGTCAGATTGATGTGATCTTTGTCTTGTTGGAAAGATAAAAGAGAGATCTAAAACTTCTATGCAGAACTAAAGATCCAAATCCATCATATTAAAATTTATCACTTACCCTAAACCCTAAACCTTAATCCATCATTCTTTAAATTTTTCAACCCTAAACCCTATTTATACCCTATATGGCCGAACCATATACATACCCTAGCATAGGATTTGCTTTCATCAATTCACATGGTCATGTGTCCGTAAGTCCATCCTAAGCTTACGTTACCATTTAGTTCATTAATTAGGTTTAATTAACAAACCCTAATTAGTTTTTGTTAGAAACCTTAAGTTAATTTAATTTTATGGTTTATTTCATTATGAAGTCCCATTTAGTCATATTATGTCTTGGTACCTCAAGTCCACTAATTGCATGATTAGTGCTCCTAAAGCCTAATTAGGTCAAATTTTAGGGTTTAATATTTAATTAGTGTATTATGCATAGTCCACCTCACTTAACCACTAGATTAGTGTCCTAATTAGGTCTTAGTGTTAATTTTAACATAGTGACCCTAATTTAATTACACATGACCGAAATGTTTAGGGGTGTAGTTTAGGGTTTTTAAGCTTGTTTCTTTGTCATTACTTTAGTTAATTAGTCCCTACACTTAATTAATCCACTAATCCATGATCTCCTTATTTTTTACACAACTAATCCATCTTATACTCAAGAGGGAAGATTTGATTAGTTAGGGTTATTAGGAATTTTAGCCATCCTTCATCAAGATTAGTAGGTTTTACTTAGAGATAACCCACTTAGTTAGTCTTTTTTAGTTCCTCTTGGGATTTTTCCACACTTAACAACTTCTTAACATTTTTAGTCATCAAACCCTAGTCTTCCAAGGAAAGGCCGAAATCTTCATGTGTCCTTTTAGGGTTCATGTTCATCTTTTAACATGAAATTCACACAAGGATCCCAATGTTGCACATTTACACATCAAACCAACCCTTTCTTGGTTCATAACTCAAAAACCCTTAAGAACAACAATCAAGAACTCTTTCTTTAAAAATTTCAACAATATTTTCTCCACCCACAAAGCAAAACCGAGAATGAAAGTGAGGAGAGGAAGGATTTTTGGGTCATCTTTTTCCAAAGTTGTGCTTACATCTTCAAGCTCACACTTTTAGCTCCAACAAGAATGCTCATTTAAACAAGAATACACCTTCAAAAATATACTCAAGAGTTAGAGCTCAAGAACACAAGAAAGGAGGATGGGGTTTTTCAAGAAAAATTTAAGAAACTTGCACTAAAACTCAAGAGAACCAAGCACACAAGTGGTGTTCTTCAAGAGGACTCAATAACACAACTTCATGGCTTCATGAACCTTCAAAACCGTGACTGGACTTGGGGTGGACGAAAATTTGCTTTACACCATAAAAATTGTGTCGTTGTGAAGAGGAGAGTGAGCGGAACAAGTTTTGTGAAGGAAGTTTGGTGATTTAGTGAGGTTTAGAAGGAGAGATTCTAGAGAGAAGTGATATTTATATCATTAGGTTAGCTCTCTAACTTAAATTCATTGTACTGGAGCTATTCTACAGTTTATTACTACGTCGGCAGTCAAAAATAACAGATAAGAATTCACCTGACTAGAATACCCTCAATATGAGTATCCAAATTCTTAGAATTTCATTCTCATTCTATTTATGACCATAAGTTCCTCGTCAAAACCCTCTAATTTAAAAGTCATGTAATTAGGGTTATTATAACTCCCGAGACATTCCTGGAGTGCTCCTCAACAAATCACAACTCTATGGCTCCTGGCCAATTCGAACTTCCTACGGAGGCCTCTCTAGTGGAAGTCCCCTTCTACATACGTCAACTACTACTAGCCAGAGATATAGTATAAACTCAAATATACCAATCAACATACACATGCATGATCATGATATAACATATAGTATTGCATCCAACAACTTCCAACCACTACCCCACTGGGCATGGTGGACCACACACATGGATTAACCCCAATAATATGGGATTACCTCTTTGAAGCTCCCAAGCTAGGTAGCTTCAACCACCATTTATCTGAAGCTTCCACTTGTACAAGAAATGCCTAAAACAAACGGTCATTTCAACCATCATTACGTGCAAAATGATAACTCAATTGGTTACCCAAACAATCACACAACCAAGTGATTCAACACTTACCAAAATCCTTTTGGTCATGGACCAAAGGCAATCCACAAGCTCCAAGCTTTAATCTTCTATGATTGTGTCTGAGGGAAGCAACTATAATGATCACATGCACATGATCATCAATCAACTTGTCAATATAACATAACACATCACCCTCCCCCACATGTTCATAATTCAGCCATTATGGCCATAATACATAATTCATGTTGTTAATTTTATTCAATCATTCCAATGGTTTCCTTAGCCATCCACAACACCATATACATAATTATATCAAATCATAACTTGCACAATTTTTTAATTACCTTATATGGCCGAAGGTTATGTATCTAAGGGACTAGGAAGTTTTCTTGCAATTTCAAGGTTCAAGGTGCACACTTAGGTCCACATTAGTTGATTCAAGTACCCACTAACTCAATTCATCAAGCCAAATACCAACTTGCACAATTTTTTCCTAAATCCTTCTAAATGGCTGAATGCATACCCTAGAGAAACCAAGAGATTTTTCTCTCACACCACATGCATTACACTCTCATACAACTAAATTACACAATTTTCCAACAACTCATTTACTCAAGAACTATGTTCATCCATGAAATTTTCCTAAGTTACCTAAACTTTTTCACAAGAATTTTTATAAGTTCAATCATCATAAATCATCATTCTAAGCAACATTTGTCAGATACACAATTTCATTTTAAGGTCTCCAACTACCCAAACTCACCACATATAAGCTTCGGTCTTCAAACTTTGATCTCAATGAAAATTGATGCTCTCCGACAAGTATACCGATCGCACAAGTAATAAAATGATAAGTAAAGTTCGTCTCCACAGGGATTAGGATCTAATATCAATTAAACTTTTCCTTTAAGAATGGAAGATTTCAAAGAGGGTTTTGACAAATATTGTCAATTTGAGTAAAATTGAGTTCTGAAAATAAAATGACTTGTTTTTATATTTTCAGATTGATAAATAAAACAATAAAATTGAAAATTGTTTTGTAAAGAATATGAGAAAAGCATTGTAGCCAGGGTTCATTCACCAAATGATCCCCGCTTTTTACTCCGGATTGATTTACAATAATTATTTATATAATCACTCAGATAAATTATCGTCTAAAAAGATTTAATAGTTAACCCTCAATTCCTTGTAGGGTTAACCCTTTAATCCCATGAGAAACCCCAATTCCTTGCAATGTTTCTCATGGGATCAAGCAATGGGCGCGATAATTCAAGCATCTGCAATCGTATACACGTCTATTCCTAGCACGCATACAGATTGTTATCTTACCCCCTTTCGAGATCAAAACCCCAATATTCCTATCTAGGGTTTTGATCCTCAGAATATCCCCAACTATCAGATTGATCAACTCTAACAAAGAGAATATAAAATTCGCACAGAGTAAAGATAAAGATAATTATATAAATCAAAAATCACAAATCAATCTTTCGTATCAAGGGTTCGCATATGGATCGTGACCCTGACTACAATAAAAAGGATCTAGCCAATCAACATCATGATTGCTGATCTAAAATTTAACATAAACTAAATAAAAGATAAAGAAATACTAGAAAGGAGATGAAGAACGAAGAACGCCTCCAGTCTCTCCTCCTTGCCTCTCCAGATCTGCCTCCAGTTTTTGTCTGTGTCGCTGAATGAGAATGTCTGCCCTTGACCTAATCGCATAATGTCTTTTTATAATACTTTATTTTCTTTTCCAAAAGTGCCCATCAGAAACACGGTAGATCTGTCCCGCAAACCGGCGCCAGTTGGCGCCGGTTTGGCGCAGGTTTGCGCCACGCCACTGCCTGATCTGAAAAGTTAGGACTCAAAGTTCGTAACACAGCGCCAGTGAGCGCCATAGGGGCGCCACTTGGCGCCACTCCTTCTCTCCTCCTTGGCGCTAGTTGGCGCCATCATCTTGCTTATTTGGGCGCTAGGTAGCGCCAACTTCTTCTCCAATTTGGGCACTACCTAGCGCCATTGTTTCTTGCTTCTTTGGCGCTAGGATGCGCCATTTCCTTCCTGTGTGGGCGCTAGACAGCGCCAAGTCTCTGTGTTATGGCGTTAGGTGGCGCCACTTTGGTGCTAATCAGCGCCACTTTGGTGCCTTCGTTGCAAAGTTCATAAACTGGCGCGGGTTTGCGCCAGTGTGGTGCCGGTCCGCGCCATGCTCCTGGGACTTGTAACGTGCTACACCCGTGTAGAATTGCATTAACAGGCTTTTTATAATTCTTCACTTATTTTTCCTGTAAAATTCCAATTACAAGGTGAATATTATTGATATACAAAGAATCAATATAATTAGCAAATATGTATTTAAATTGCTCTCTTATGACTCTATTCTTATCAATTTAAACACAGAAAAACCACACTTGCCAGAGGCACATCAAACCACTCCCAGATTTAAACGTTGCTGTCCCCAGCAATATAAAAGAGTTAATCCAGGAAATATTCACTTAATCCAACATAACAATCATAGACACTCTCAGACACAATATGCCATGCATGCCTGACTCAATATCATGAACTTTCAATAATGCCATCATCTTCTTAAATATACAAGTCTACATTGATTATCCCTCACACAGATAAATAATGTTCACTCAACACTCAGTGTTTAAGGGTATTATGAGCACTCAATTATTCAAAGCTATAACAGTACCATATGCTTGATCATATTCTAAAAAATTCTTAAAATTGAAGAATCAAACACATGCATCAATTGATCAAAAGTACTTCACAGGTTGTAACTTGGCCAGGGTAATAGGTAGGAAAATTTGGATAGTAGCTCAAACAACCAAGAGATTGAAAACTAATATTATTTCACTTTTAACAAATTCAAATCAATTGTTTTGCTCCACTAACATTCCCACAGAATTTCGGGAATTAATTCCTTCCAGCCACCTTTTATTTTTTTCCTTTTTCTTGCTTTTCACTTTACCCTTTCTATTTTTTTTTATAAGGGTATATATGAATTTTTTCATCCCTTAATTCCTTGACCTTTATGGAGCTTACCTCAATTTCTTTATTTTATTTTCAACACATTCATTAATTCAATCTCAATTAAGGTAAGTCCTATGGATATTGGCTAAACCATTAATCAGGCCACGGGTCATTTTACAACAAATCAGTTCAGGCTCAAAAGGGCTAGCAAGGGAAAATTTCATACAGGTAGGTTATTTTGGCCAATAGCTAATAAGAAAAAAATGCCTTTATCATATCAATCAATGCATGCATCACAGAGAAACAAATCAAGTTCTAGAGTATTACAATAGTGAGGCCTCTCAACAAAAATTTCAGTGTTTAGGCTCAAAACCTCATAGCTATGGTATCAATGCAGACTCAAGACAATTGACTTCAGACATTATCAGAATTCACAATATCAGTTCAGACAAACAAGCAATCATGCAATCTAATTATGCATATGCAATGTTATGCCAGAAAGTCACGCTATATATTTCCTAAAATTTAATCATGTACATTAACAAGATGATCACATTTAAACCTGGGATAACGCAATTTTTTTTTATATAGCACACAAAATAACTATAAAAATAACTAAGAAAATTAAAAGAGTTAGAATATCTCCCCTGATAGAAGAATTGTAGTTCTAAGGTGCAAGCCAACCATTCCCAGATTTAGAGTATTGCTATCCTCAGCAATAATTAAACCACAAGAAGGAAGAAAAACCTGCACAATAGAACAAATAATGGCATATATAAGAAACTATAATGCACACATTAAAACATCAGAGAAAAATATACCAACATAAAATAACTAAAAATACGAAACAGAAAAATAAACTAATATACAAGATCTCCATCAGCAAGGAGATATGATCAGCCCTCCATGTCATCCCCCTCAGCAGTGTGGGATGACTCGGCAAATGAAGGATCTGGTGGTACTGGGTGCCTTGGTGTATGGGACCACCATTCCCAGATTTGATCCAAACCATGGATCCATGTTAAGAACTCTTTGATGCTTTGATTTTTCCGAGAGATAGAGTCTCGGTGTCTCTTCCAACTTGTATCAAAGAAGTTCACTAATTTCTTTCTTCTTACCTTCTTCTTTGTAGGAGTACGCCTCTCTTGAAGCGTTCTCACCTCTTTGACATCATCAATTAAATTTTTAGAAAGATCTTTAACTTCCACTTTTGGGGTTCCATCTTCTTTGTCCTCATCTTTGAGATTTTGAGGAAGCTCAACTGGTACATCTTTTTCTTCCTTAAATACTTCAAGACTAAAATAATCGTCTTTGTGAGAAGACTGTTTTAAAGAATCAAAGACATGAATAGTAACAGTCTCATCATTCATTCTTAGCTCTAGCTTCCCGCTTTCCACATCAATTAGTGCACGAGATGTAGCTAAGAAAGGTCTACCCAGGAAAAGTGGCATTTCAGCTCCTCCTTCCATATCCAACACTACAAAATCAGCAGGGAAGATGAACTTGTCTACCTTCACAAGAACATCTTCTATTATTCCACTAGGCTTTCTTACAGACTTATCAGCAAGCTGAAGAGATGCCAAAGTGGGTTTCAAATCAGTAATCCCAGAGATTTACAAATAGACAAGGGCATTAGATTTATACTTGCCCCAAGATCACACAAGGCCCTACCAAATTTGGTGTTCCCAATTTCAATAGGAATATTGAAGCTCCCTGGATCATGACGCTTAGGCGGGAACTTCTTTGTAATTATAGCACTACACTCTTCAGTGGGTGTCACTGTTTGGCATTCCTGCAACTTGTGCTTTCTTGATAAGAGGTCCTTCATAAACTTGGTATAATTTGGCATGCCAGCCAAGGCTTCAGCAAAAGGGATATTTATATGCAATTTCTTAAAAATATCAAGAAATCTTCCATATTTTTGCTTTTGAGCATCCTTCTTGAATCTATCAGGATAAGGTGTCATGGCTCGCATATATTCAGGATTCAGCTCAAACTTCTTCCTTTCAGCAACAATAGGAGGCTCTTTTTCTTCTCCTTTCTGAAGAGGTGTCTGGACATTAGAAGTAATCTCCTCTTCTTTTTCTGGCTCCTCCACCGCCTTAAGCTTTTCTGGAGTTCCTACCACCTTACCACTTCTAGTTTTGATAAACATACAATCCTCCTTGGAATTTTTAAATGTGTTACTAGAGGAAGTGCCTGGAGTTTTATCAGCAACTTGCTTAGCCAACTGGCCAACTTGATTCTCCAAATTTCTGATAGAGGCACTCATATTTTTAGTAGTGGCCCTAGTCTCTTCCATGAAGGCATTGGAGTGTTGAGTCATTTGTCCAACTAACCTCTCCAAATCAGAAGGTTCCTTAGCTTGAACTGGTGGAGGCTGCAACTAGTTGTTGGAATTGTAATCCAGTCCTGTGCCTTGAGCTCTCCTCTGAAAATTGTTATTCCCATAAGGGAAATTCTGATTCCTATGAATGTTTCTTGGTGGAGATCTTTGCTCGTACCATACTCCATTCACTTGCACTTGTTGAGGAGAATCAGAAGATAACAAAGATGAGCATTCATTGGATTCATGCTCACCCTTGCAGTATTCACAAACCACATATGCAACTTGCATAGTGGAAAGTTGCATCTTGTCCAGCCTTGAGGTCAAATTTGCTAGCTGTTGTGCTAACAATTTATTTTCAGCCAGAACCGCATCATTGTTATCCAGGTGTAGAATCCCTCTCTTAGGCTTGGCTGTCAAACCTTCATTTTCATTGGCAACCATTCTTTCTATTAACTAAAGAGTCTCATTTGCTCTCAAGGATTTGATGCTACCACCTGCTGCACCATTCGGCACCATCCGAACTTCAGGTTTACACCCATTGAAAAAATTCAGACCTGATCACCATTGGTAATGGGGTAATGAGGACATCTTCTCATTAGATCCTTGAAGCGGTTCCAGGCTGCACACATAGTCTCACCCTCAGCCTGGGTGAAATTGGTGATATCATTCACCATCTGGTTAAACCTCTCCATGGAAAAGAACTCAGCAAAGAATTTATTTGAGAGACTCTCCCATGATGGAATACTACTTCTTGCTAGTTGATTCTTTCTTCTGGATTTCTATTTTCTTTAATTCTATCATGAGCTAATATTTCCGAGGTTGGATGATGGAATACCTATATACTGTAATGTTATAATGGATGCCTAACTTTGTTGTATCATTTTTTAAATATTATAATTTATTTTGTCTTGTGGATTAGTTGACAAGTACAAGCTTGATCCTTGATAAGGATGATGTGGACAGGTAATTGAATTCAAACCCTCACATAGATGATTTACACCATATAGCCATTGGAACTTGTCATTCAATGAATCCAATAATTAATTTTTGCATAGAGATTGGAAAATTAGGTTCTAGGTTATACATATATGGTTTACAAGAGTCTTTGCATAAAATTACGTGTTAAGATTACTAATTAGAGATTGATATAGCATTGCTACAACACAATTATAACATTAATTGTTCCTAACCTATCTTTTAATTTGACCTCTAGCTTTGTGTTTAGTTTTTTATTTTCTTTGCTTTAATTACTTACTTTTAGTTTACTTGCCTTTACCTTTAAAAATCAATCATAAAAACTTCTTTTTTTTCTTATTATTTTACTTAGATTTAAAATCTTATAAATCATTTGTGTGGAACGATACATGAAGTAACAATCCTATATTAGTTATTGATAACATACAATTCCTTAAGGTGTTAGATCATAATCTACACGAATACATTCCCTGCAAATTCAAAGCCTTTTAAAATCCCCAAAATTTTGTTATAGTAACAGAGTAAACATCAACCATATGAGAGAAACCACCAAATCGCGTTACAATGCCCTACACTAAGCTTTGTCCATATATGATTAAAAATTCTAAGCAGCTTTGTTCGAAGGACGTGTAATTATGCAACCAATTAGCCAGCGTAACAAGTGTCAAAACCGAGGTTCACAACCCACGATCGATGTTATTAATTGTTCATTATTCTACGCAACATTGGCAAGCTCAATAACACGCATGCTATGATGCGTATTTCATGCTACAATAATCCTATAAACAACAGTAGCTGGGGCAACATGGCTTTCTATTATATTTTCTGTGAAATTATGCTTCGGTAAAATTATCCAATAAAATATATATTGTATATATTAATAATATAATCTAATAATATTTCACATAAAAAACCAATAGGTGAAAACATAGTTATTTAGATCCATATAGGTTCGAGTCCAATAGTTTATTTTATCTCTAGAGTTTTCCCTAAGCTGGAATTAGTATTGTTGAGCATTTCAAATATGATACCACCTTTGAGCTATGGCCGATATTATTATCTCACTCCTTTTTTTTTGGAAATATTAATTTCATCAGTTCATTGTTTCGCAATTTGTCCGATCTAGGGCAAGTATAAGATTAAGACTTTAAATCCTTTCTAAATGTGATATTTGGAAGGATCGAACTCATGCTATCACCCTCACATGTTCAACTCTCATGCGTCAATTGAATTATCACTATTTAATATTATCTTACCCCGTTAATATTACATTGATCTATTCCACCCTTTAAGGAACACATCCCCTGACAAGTTCTATATACTATTGAGCAACACAGATTTAACTATATACTTTTTTTTTTTCTCTTTAGAAGTTAAAGCTTTAATTCTCATATTAAACAATGCTTTTTTATGGGGTGTTAGTCTGTCATTTAACATGACAAGAAAAAAATTTCTACACACACAACATTTTGTAGGACCAGCACTTTTAAAAAAAATAAATAAATTAAGGCACGCAAAACGAATTTCTATAACATTACACAATCACTTTTCATACAACATAACTCTTATAAAATCTTTTTTTATTGGTAAATTAGTTTTGTTAAAAAGCTATATCTATCTCAAACTTTTATCATAAAGACAGCGAAAAAGAAAAAACTATTACATAGAACACATGTAAAAACACATTACAACGTAAACAGCTCAAACTACGAAATCTAATTAAAATCGCCGTTTTGCCAAAAAGGCGAAAACCTTTGACTCAACTAACTAACACCACGATGCGAAACAAGTTTTGATCCCCAATATTTTATGTGATTTGCACATTCTCTACCTGAGCTTTCGCATATGCAATGTATAAAAGGGAGGGGGAATTTCAATCAATTAAATAAGAAATAAAGTATTTGCAACTGAACCAATATTTCCTTTTTAAAATGAGGTAGGGAAAGACCTATACCAGAACCTGCATGTGACCTTGATCAACCAAGACTATCATGAGTGTGACGTGACCAAATTTTGGTGGTTAGAGAACAAAGCAAACCAACTAATCATTTAACCGTTTTTTTTAATTAAATTATTTATATATTTTTTTTAATATTATCCATCAGTTACTGAACTAGTTAGTCTGATTCGAGCCGGGTAAGACCACATGAGTGGCAAAATTCTTTCTACCAAATTTTAACATAACTACATCCCAAGCATTCGAACTCAAACAATTGAAACCATTGGTTAAACAGGAGCAATCTCTTACTAATTGATCCACATGCGCGATGATTTATTTCTAATTCTTTTTGCAGCAAGGGCATTCTGACAATAATTTCCTCTTTATATATTTATTATACTTTTAAGTTGTATTTTGTGAATATGTTTTAAAAATAAAGCTACTATTATGATTGAAGAATCTCAACATCAAAACCCTTAGGATATGAAAGATGTGGGAGAAAGAAGAAAAATGATATGTGGATATTATGAATGGCCGGAACATTAATGTAGGTAGGTTCACATTCTTTCTTGCTGCATCAATTGCGCACAATAATAACACAGTTTTCCATGATTTGATACGGTTTTTGAGGTTGGTTTAGTCAATTAGAATAAACAGGGCCTCAAGTTCTTTTAATTTGGGTCATCTTAATAATTAATATAAATCATTGTAAAGATTGCATGATTGAGCTAATTAAACCAATTAATATCTTTGTTGTGGTACCAGCATCTTTTGCAAATTCTAAATCTTTGCTTATATTTTTTGTGCCTTTGACCACCCTGAATAGTAAAGTTTATATCGGATAGACTCAAAAACATATGACTAAAACAGTCATGTGATGATTGATCTGGAGACACACTCTAATATATATTTTATACACTTTGGTAGTTATTTAGATTTTGACTTTAAATTGGTTGTTCTAGTGGAGGTTGGAATTGACTAGAGAAGCAAGTTATGTCATGTGTCATAACTCGAGCCTTGGTTAAAAATAGATAATTTACTATAATTAGTTATCTTTAATTATTTAAAAGCAATTATAATTTTTATTTAACTTATTATATCTTTCTTGAGTGTTTAAAATAAGATAATTTTTTCTAATATATTCAAATCAAGGTTTGTTTCAAGTTAATTGGTGATTTTGAGTTCGAGCCCTAAATACGCAACTATGTTAAAAGGGTTTTACAATTCTCATGTAACATGAGAATTGAAATCTCATGTTGTAGAGATAAAAAGCATGTGGGACCTATATGTTAGAAAAAATTATGTGTAGGACCCACATCAGCACGGAAATCGAAGGGTGTGTAGGAAGATTTCAATTCTCATGTTAAATGAGAATTATAAAACCCATGTTAAAAACTTGGTAGGAAGATTTTTGTTACCCTTGTAGTCATATCTGACTTGAATCAAATTAGTTGCATAATCGATGAGTTAGTAAAAAAATAAAAAAATTAAGTTTTAAATTTAATCCGAATGAGAATGTTTCTCAATCATAATTTTTAGTATTTTCATTTAACAAATAAAAAAGATTGTAGATGATACTATTTAATTTTTTAGGATGCTTAATTATTAAAAATACATTAAAAAATGAACCTTATTCACTATCTACTAATTATAACTTATTTATTCATCTAAGCTAGGAATCTAATTTTAATTTTTGTATCAAATGATTTTATTTATGGATGAGTTTTGGAGTTGAAAGGTCACGATTTTGAATAAAATAATAATATTTTCATCAAATATAAAAATAAGACTGCATAATCAACTCTCATTCATATCGTAAAAAAAGTAAGAATCTTATGCATGGTATTTTTTTTTATCAAATGAGGCCCAAGAACCCAAAAATTTGAGGTATTAATTTAAAATAATAAAAAATCTGATTAATTGATAGAGACTGGAAAGCGAAATACGGATGTGCTAGGTGTTAGAATAAAAGTATAACAACTCAACCAATTAATTTAAGTGATAAGCAAACATAATGGGTTGTTCAAGTGATAAGTAAATATGATCTAAGTAGTAGAGAGATTTTAATGATGTAAATGATTCAAATATGTTAGAAAGCATGCTTTGTAATAGTAGGGAAGGGCAAATTTAATATAGTACGAATTAATCTCAAACCTAAAAGATGGATAATAACCCCAAGGGTAGCTCGGTTGGCAGCTGAGCTCTCAAGGGATTGCTTGTTGTAGGGATCAAACTCTACCTCAAACAGTTTTTTGGATAATCTTTGGGGCCAGAGGATAAGTCAAAAATCTTCGGTTGGGGGATTTGATACAGAAGAAAAATCAAGAGTTTTAGCATTTAAAGTGCAATAAAGAGAATTTTTAGATGTCAATAACTCTTGGGAGCATAATCTTGGAAGTTGGGTTTAATTATTGTTATTTCTGTTTCCTAAGCAACATAACTCTTGGGAGTTGGGTTTAGTTATTGTTTTAGATGCCAAGGCTATGGCCATTTTGAAGCTGATTGTCCTAATAGGCGGGTTATGACACTTAAAGAAATTGAGCATGAATATGAACAAGGTCCAGCTTGGGATGCTGAACATGATGAAATCCCGGATGAAGAAATTATCTTAGGAGCAAACCAAGGGGAGCATCTACTTATGTTACGAAGAGTCCTCCATGCTACAAAAGCACCTAAAGGGAAAAGCCAAAGATGAAGTATGAATCCTTGTTCTGTTCCAGCTTTACCTGTTCCAAAAAAGGATGGTACTATGCGTATATGTGTTGATAGTAGGGTCATAAACAACATCACCATCAAGTATAGAATGAAGGAAGGAGATAAGTGGAAGACTGCATTTAAGACTAAAGGAGGGTTATATGAATAGAGAGTCATGCCCTTTGGGCTTTCTAATGCTCCAAGCACCTTTATGAGACTTGTGAATGAAATTCTTCGTCCTTTCATTGAGAATTTTTTTGTGCTGTGTTTTGCTGATATCTTTGTCTATTCCAAGAGTAACCAAGACCATGAGGATTTGAGGACAAATCCCAATCAGGAAGGGGAGGATGATACAGAAGGAAAATCAAGAGTTTTAGCATTTAAAGTGCAATAAAGAGAATTTTTAGATGTCAATAACTCTTGGGAGCATAATCTTGGAAGTTGGGTTTAATTATTATTATTTATGTTTCCTAACCAACATAACTCTTGGGAGCATGACTCTTAGGAGTTGGGTTTAGTTATTGTTATTTCTATTTCCTAAGCAACACAACTCTTGGGAGTTATTTGTCTCTTTGTATTCTCATGCTTTTAGTTATTCTATAAATATAGGATATTTTGTAATACAGAAGACAGATTTGATAAATGAAAAAAGTGTGTTGCAAGTTCTCAAACTTGTCTTGAAATCTTGTTATCTTTATCTAACCTTGGGTTAGTGGTGAGGCAAGTATGTTCTTTATCAGTTGGGAGGGTGGCTTAGCCTTTCATCTCAATTGTGGTGGACTCTTATCTATCCTATTTATTTTCACAAAGTGTATTTTCCCTTTTCTCATACCCATCACGCATCAGGATTAGTCTCGTCCTTTCTCCGGTTGCGAAGCTTAATGCACCCACTCTCACAATGAGGCGCTAGCCCAAACGGGCCGTACCCCGAGGGCATGGTGCCCGGAGAAGGTTGAATGGGGATATCTCCTGACAATATAACAAAAAAAAATGGAGAATGCCTTGTAAAATTAATAATGAAAAAGGAAGAGTGTATTTGAATAATTTGTTTAAAAACATATATATAATTCTTTTTTCGGTATTTTTTTCAAGTTATACATTTTAAATTTTGAAATAAGAAACACTAAAATTTACTTTAAAAAAAAAGTCTTACCAATAAAGTTTGGAACACTTGGTTGAACCGTCCTACAGGGGTCTATGGCCTGGCTTACAAAAGGTCTGGCCTGCCCTGGCCTACGAGGTAAATAGAACAGGTTAAGGCTTGTGGATGAGCCTATTTAGAAACAAGGCCGCAGGCTGAAAATAAAATGCCTGACCTTTTAGCCTGTAGGCCGGCCTATTTAATATTTAAATAAAAAATATCTTATTTATTTATTTATTTATTGTAAAAGTTAGATAACTTAACCTAATGTTTAATATTTATTTGTTGTCATGAATTTTTATAATCTGTGTTCTTGTTAAAAAATCTGTTGTAGAATTTTAATAATTTGGACCCAAACTATAAAATATTGTTTAATGAATGAGATATTTCATTTTTATTTTAAATTTAATTTTGAACATGGTAGGCCTAAAAGGCTTCATAGGCCATGTAGGCTTTTTATTTTTTAATAACAGGACAGACTTGACCTTTAAATTAAGCCTTTGATAGGCTTATAGGCCAGATAGGCTCAGTATTTTTTTGTGTAGGCCTAGGCTATGAAGGCCAAAGCCTGGCCCGGCCTGACCTAATTACACCCCTATTGATATTGGTAGTCTTCCCTGTCTTTGTAAAGCGGCATGACTTCCCTCAATTTAAACTTTCATTTACTAATCTCTAATTATCTTAAAATATGTTTTCATACAATTTAATAAATAAAAAAATTAGGATGTACACTTGAAAGGATGTGGACCTTCTACGGGGATATTAACTTTCAAATTTCAAGAACAAATTGTGAATTTTATTTCTTTCGCCCCCTCTCACAAAAGTTTTTCGACTCTAATGATTTGAACTTGAAACCATTGTTTAAGAAAAAAAAAATATCTTTAATTATCACTTAAACCAATGGTTATTGGTCCTGTTTCTAATTTGGTCACTACGAAAGATTTTATCCATGATACAGATTTGAAGAATCATTCTTGACCATGGATGCCTTTAAAATTCGTACAAGCAATCACATATAATAATTAGAGATTACTAACACCAAGCACAAAAGGGAGTAAAATCCCGAAGAAACCACAAGAAAGAATCTCTTATTCTCGGCGGCAGGTAAAAAACGGCTAGAAGGGGTTCATTTGTAGGTCATCAAAATCACACTATCACCCCTTTTGTTTCGCTCGAGGATCATAGGCATTTTTTTGTCATATTTAAACATATATATATATATATATATATATATATATATATATATATATATATAGGTAAACATTTCTCAAGCAGATTGAGATAAGTTTATCTCCAGCTAGCCCCAAAACTACGTCATTTTGATTAATGAATGGTGTTTATGTAATTTTAGGTGAATTAATGAAGGATGTTTCAGTAAAATGTATATGATATAAAAATAAACAAAATTACAATAACACCCTTCATTAATTCACCTAGAATTACATAAACACCCTTCATTAATGAAAATGACGTAGTTTTGGAGCTAGCTGCAGATAAACTTATCTCAAACTGCTTGAGAAAAGTTTTTCCCATATATATAAGGTAGGATCCTTTGACATCGGTGTCAAATTTTAAATTTGACACCTCATCTGAGAGCTATTAGATCAATGGTGTCACATGCTATAGAGCTGGCAAAACGGGCTCGGATTGGCGGGCCAACACGCCAAATGGGGCGGGGCGGGCTGAGTTTTTCAACCCATCTCAAAAGCGGGGCGGGGCGGGCTCATTTTTTGGCGGGTTGATGGCGGGCATAGGCGGGCCAAGGCGGGTCAGTGTAAAATAGGCTCGGGCTGGCGGGCCAACCCGCCAAACGTGGCGGGGCGGGCTGAGTTTTTCAGCCCACTTTCAAAAGCGGGGCGGGGCGGGCTGGCTCATTTTTTGGCGGGTTGATGGCGGGGTGGGGCGGGGCGGGGCGGGCCGCCCACTTTGCCACCCCTACCTTTGACACCGATGTCAAAATTGAAGTTTGACATCAGTGTCAAAATTGAAGTTTGACACCTCATGCGAGAGCCGTTAGATAAAAAAAGATCCACGGCTCTGATTTTTAAGCATGTGACACCGTTGATATTTTTTGATCTAACGACTCTCAGATGAGGTGTCAAATTTGAAATTTGACACCGGTGTCAAATGATCCTACCTCTTATTATATATATATATATATATATATATATATATATATATATATATATATATAAGATAGATTATTCTACCTACCTCTTTTTCTGCCTACCTTTACTCTCTAACACTATTAGATCAAAATCTCAATAGGAGAGATAAATGATAAAGATAGTTAAGATTTTAATCCAACAGTGTTGGAGAATGGTATGCAACAAAAAAAAGTAGGTAGAATATAACTCATTTCTATATGGGAAAAATGTTTATCCTTTTAAATGACACAATTTATATACTTTCACTCTCACAAAGAGGTGGGACCCACACCTTTATTTTTTTGTCAACTCTCTCTCCTCCTTTATCTATCTTTCTTAAAATGACACAACTTTACATTCTTTAAAATGATACACACTTTACCCTTCCTCTATATATATATATATATATATATATATATATAGGTCATATATTCGTTAAATTACGCATCAACACATGAAGTTTCATTCTTCTAGTCCAAGTGGATTTAATTTTTCTTATCTGACATGTGCCAAATTAAATATAATTCTAGTGGAAATGGCATGATAATAACTGTAATATAATCGTAATCTCGAAAATCCAGACAAAATTTTTATCCTTACACATGCATGAGGCTAGACAATTAGATCTTGAACTTTAGGATGAAGTGAACTGAAACAAAGTTATCTCTATTACCAATATTGGTTAATGCCTTCCTATCACTGGTAACATTGAATGTGATTGTAGCACCAAGCATATCGAGAGATGTTAAGTTCTCGGAACAAGAGAAATCTCTTATTTTTTATTATTAAATGCATATCATTTCAATTATAGTCATTGTTATTTCTCACTTTAGATATAATTTTAATATTATGGTTTAACGTGTAGCACATTCACCCACTATAATTGAGTTAAGTCAAACTTACAACTCTTTCGATATATGCTTAACTATGACCTTATTAAGCTTCAATTATCAAGTCTATCATTATTTTCTTGTTAAATAATATCTATTCTTAGAAACAAAAGAATGTTATTTACAATTTATAAAATATAAGATGGGATCATTTAAAATCTCTACTCTAAAATAAGGGTGGAGAAAATTAATTATTTAAAATTAAGTTATTTTTTATCCTTAGTTCTTTTCCTATCTTCCATTTTTAGGGATGTCTGCCTCTCCATCTCTCTCTCTCTCTCTCTCCTGCATCCAACAATGAAGGCTATTACTATTTTTTGTTTGGGTAGGCAAGGCTATTACTATTTAATTCCCATTGCTTTCACCCTTATGAAGGCTATAAGCTATTTTCCATCCACACAATGAAGGCTATAAGCATCAATACAAAGTTGTTTTTTTATATATATATATTTGTTTTAAAGATAAAAAGAATAAAAGAAAATTTTAAGTAAGTTTTTCAGTTATGATTTTGAGGATCCAAATGTGGACTTTAATGTCAATCAGTTAGTTCAATGAATCTAGATATAGTTCGGGCCGGGTTTGATCTTCTTCTGTGCAATCAGAAGTTACAATGTGCTACATGCAGATATTGACCCCAATTCTTGTCTGCTTCTTTGAGTATAAATAAACGTTATGTACCCCATGCCAGAGCTTGTTTAGATCCTCTTATTTTTAAGTTAGAAGCTACTTATAATCTAAAGCTATACAAAAGAAAAGAAAAAAGCTAAAAGCTGTTTGGAAATTAAATAAAAAATTTAGCTTAAAAATTACTTAAAAGCACGTATTTCAAGAAAATTATCTCTCTCTATCTTTATCACTCTTCATTTAAAAAAAAGCACACAATTCAAGAAAAACAGACAAGAGCTTAAAAAAAACTCCTCCTAGGAGCTTTTAATTTTCAGTTTTTTTCTTCATTATAAAAAAGAGCTTTTCACTGTAAGAACTTTTCTCAAAACCTGTTTGGCCTAGCTTATACTTATAAGCAGCTTCTAGCTAAAAAAAAAAGAGTCCAAACAGGCATAAAATTTCAACTCGATATTAGTCTTATACCCATCTCAAAAAGTTAAAGTTTGTAGAAATACCCGAAAGTCGACTAACTTCAAAGAAATAATTAGGTCAATATATAAAAAAATAAAATAAAAATAAACGTCATGTAATTCAAGTGGACATTATAAAAGGACCTTTATATGCTCTTCTACAAGCTGCTTCTACAATCATAATCTAAAACTATTTTAAAAATATATGTTGGCAGTTTATGTATACAAATGCAACTAACTCCATAACTGTAATAACTGAAATAGTATATCTAGCTGGGGTATAATATTTGGTCAAATGTTCCTGGAGGGAGAGAGAATCAGATGTGAAACATGGGGACACATGTGATCACATGAATGTTTGGAGAAGGAATAGGACAACAGGTTGAGACCTTAGCTGAGGAAATGGTCAATAAGCTTTAAATGAACAAATAATTAACTTATCATAGAGAATACCATGTGCTTCTCAGACCGCCACTATATCCCAAGCTGAATATATAATTAAATAAGGTGAACCTAGCTACCTCCAAACTTTTATTATAAAAATTACAGTAATGATTAATATTTATATTAGGAGAAATGAATGCTATGTAATTTGTTTAAAAAATGTACAGTTTATCATATAATGTTACGGGAAAAATGTTATCTTTACAAACTCAATTATGTATTCCTAAAAATAGACTCAGTTAGGAATATATTCCTGAAAATACATAGTATAATTTGTAAATAAAAAATTTATAAATATAATTTATCTCAATGTTATAATATATAAAACTCGGGATTGATTTAATAGCAGTGACGGAGCCAGCAAGGCATTTAAGCGGGTACCAAAGAATTCAACAGGTGCCACGGTTATATAGCTACGAAGAAAACGTGATTAATTTTCAAAAAACTGGAAACATGATTTGCTACATTTCAAACGTAGCTAAAGAAACGTGACTAAATTAGCCAGTGCCAAGGCACCTACTTGCACCAACTTAGCTCCGCCATGTATAATAGGTGAAGAAAAAGTAAAGAAATAATGACTTATTAGTCACAAAGTAATTTGTCCCCTCATTATGTTTAGTGTGTGAAATATATGAGTGTAAGGTTTAGATATGTTTCTCAGTAGGGATGGAGTATGTATGTGTAACAATGATATAGAAAGGTAACGGTAGCTATATTCCATAGAGTTTTTGTGACCGGTCCAATGAATTGGGGATATGTGGTCAGTCCAAAATAATGTGTATAATCCTAATTAATGAATGTGTTATGTTGGCACAAGATGTAATTAGTAATTGAAAAATCCATAGAGTTTTTCAAATCCAATCTTTCTAGGGAAAAAATGCGTGTCCAGATAAAAAAAATCCAGTAGTTATTATAATGATTTTAGAAAATCCATATCATGATTTTGAGTTTTTTGATGTAAAAATCGAGAACATTGTTCATAAATTTTTACTATCTTTGATAACACGTACTATTTTCAACGAATATTGTCTAGAAGCTATTATAATGATTTTAGAAAATTATTACCATATATTTAAGTGCAAACTTTACATTTCAACATAATTTCGTTAGGCTTATTCATTACATATAGAGAATTTCCATCGCGGTAAGAACAAATTTCATACCAACTTTTGTTTTTGCATAATGTTGCCCAATAAAATCTTGAGGCCCAAGAATTTAGTCAGGTACTTGAAATGTCCAGTGATTTTTCTCCTGGGCCTAAGGAGAAAAGGATGAAATAGAAAGATAGTGGATCATTTGAGACTTCTATTACCTTTAGGGTTGAGAGTTCATCCCCACGAAACTTCCCTATCAAATATTGGCCCATATCAAACCAAACAATTTGCAAAATTCTTCACAAAATTTTATAGCAATAAAATTTTTAGATTAAAATTCATTTTGGATCCCTAATGAAAAATACGACCCCCACTTTCATCTCTTAAAATAAATATTCATATTAGTCCTTTTTTATGAACTAAATTGGGTCTTTATTTAATTTCTGAGAAATTACATTTTCAAATAATTAGAATTATAGAGGGCTCAAAAATTGAATTTTTTTTTAAGAGATGAAAATGTGGACCATATTTTTTTGTCGGGGACTAAAAAGTACTTTACTCAAATTTTTACCTAAGATGCAACAGAAATTTCCATCTCAATTTATCATACTTTATTTTAATTTTTCGTAGCGGGTATATCATGTCATATTTCTTATATTGCGGCAAATTAGCTATATGAACCGTACTAAGTACTATTGTATAAACCCATTTTTTTTATATGAAGTGGTTCCACTAAGCATGCCATTTTTTTATTTTTATTTTTGGTTAAAATCTTCAGGACATGAAAATTACACGTGTCTTTTTTATAACCAATGAAATTCTGAATTTTGATCCATTAATCAAAATGAAGACACAAATCAACTCTATCTAATTTGTGACTATCCTATGTAACAGTGAGTGGTCAATTTTATTTTATTTTTAACTTCGATATACTAATATGATTCAACGTGATGAAATTTGGTAAGAGTAAGAAAACCCAATATACAAACTATTAAGTGAGATGAAAATTATAAATTTATGAAAATAAACCTTAATTGGTCCGTAATAGAACCTTAATTACAGTATGAGTTGCTAGTAACACCTATGAGCTACTTGCTACGAATAACACACGATAGTGATCCAGCCCTTAACATTGATTCAGCTCATCAACAGAATAGTGATCAACATACATCGCTTTCCATGCATGTATCAAATACTAACCATTACAGATGGCAAAGTTAGAAAGTTTGTTAGAGTTTGTTAGGAAGTTAGATGTTAGTTTGAGTTTGTTAGGAAGTTAGATGTTAGTTTTTCTTTCAGTTTTAAACCTTTACTGCTTTCTTATTGTTTTGACAGATAGTATATATGTATGTATCTAAGAGTGTAAGTCTCATTATCTCAATAATGGAAAAACTAGTTTTCTTCTTCATCTTGTTTTCTGTTATGGTATCAGAGCTCCATTAGGGGTCTGATACTCTGCCTTCGAAACTCTCCTTTCCAGTGTCTTCTTTGGTTCAACAATGGCAGATCTGAATGCTATTTTGAATTACCACAATGATCCTTCACATCCTCTTTTCCTTCATCCGAATGAAAATCCTTCATTGGTGCTGGTTACACCACCTTTGAATGGAAGCAATTATCATACATGGGCCAGAGGTATGACTGTTGCTTTACTTTCAAAGAACAAGGTTGGTTTCGTTGATGGAACCATAATAGCTCCTTCTACTGAAGATCCATCGTACACTCAGTGGCAAAGGTGCAACACAATGGTTATGGCTTGGATACACAGGTCAATTTCTGATTCAATAGCAAAATCAATTTTATGGATAGAATGTGCTTATGATGCTTGGGTTGATTTGCGTGAAAGATTTTCACAGTCGGACATATTCCGAGTCTCTGATCTTCAAGAAGAGATTTACAAAATAAATCAAGGAAGTTTAACTGTAACTGAATTCTTTACCAAACTCAAGACTATGTGGGATGAGTTGGAAAATTTGAAACCTCTCCCAGTCTGTGAGTGTGTCCCGCCTTGCACATGTGGAGCAGGCTTGAAGATGCGGCACTACCGTGAAAGAGATCATGTCATCAGGTTCCTTAAAGGACTTAACGAGCAATATGCTGGAGTTCGCTCACAAGTCATGCTTATAGATCCATTACCACATGTGAATAAAGTGTTCTCGATGATAGTTCAACAAGAGAGACAGTTTACCTCTGAGAATAACAATGGAGTCTTGAATAATCCACAATCTTTTGCTGGTTTTAATAATAATGCAGGCAATGGAGGTCGTAGATCTCCTAACCAACAAGGAGGAAGGTTTACCAGAGGACGTGGGAGGAATAATTTTGGACGAGGCATCCCAAATAATAGAATATGTACACACTGTGGGCGTTCCAACCATACAATGGAGACTTGCTATCAACTCCATGGTTATCCACCAGGATATCGTGTTCGAAGTGTTGATAATCATCTTAGCAATGCTGTGCAATCTGTCAATGATAATGATGGAGAGCAAACACAGCAAAATCAGTTCACCACCGAACAATATCAACACATACTTTCACTTCTTCAAAACTCACACAGCACAGTTTCTAGTAATGTAACACATGCTGCCAATCTCACACAAGTTTCTCATGTTGATTCCAATTCAGCAAGTATTTTACACACACGGTGGATTATTGACACAGGAGCCACCGATCACATCACCTACACCACTTCAAATTTTTCTTCTATTAAGAGTATTGATCCAATCTATATCACTTTACCTGATGGATCGCGTGTTAAATCCTCTTGTTCTGGCACTGTAATTTTGTCTCACACACTAAAATTGTTGGATGTCCTATATGTACCACAGTTCCATGTCAATCTTATTTCTGTCACAAAATTACTAAAACATGGTGATTACTCCTTGACATTCAACAACATTTTTTGTTCAATTAAACAGATCTCCTCCCAGCTGATGATTGGTTCTGCTGAGTTGAGGAACGGCTTGTATGTGATAAGTGTCAAGAAGAATAAGGGCTGCAAAGATCAGGCCAGCAGTGTTCAAGAACAAGATATTGAAAGTCTCAACAGAGTTTCCTATGCCACGGACAACAATGCTCTATGGCATAGACGCTTAGGACACATTCCCAATACTGTTTTACAAAAAATGTCATCTAAATTTCCTTTCATCAATACTTCTAATATACATCCATGTGATGTGTGTCATTTGGCTAAGCACAGACATATTCCATTTCCTGTAAGTCAAAATAAGTCAGTGAATGTTTTTGATATTCTTCATGGAGACATATGGGGACCATTTGCTACTCCATCTATACATGGCCATAAGTATTTCCTTACTTTGGTTGATGATTTATCTCGGTTTACATGGGTAATCCTAATGAAAACTAAAGCAGAAACAAGGTCACACATCAAACACTTTTTTGCATACATAGAAAATCAATTTCATTCTTCTATCAAAATTTTTCGAAGTGATAATGGTCTTGAGTTCTCCATGACAGAATTTTTCCTTGAAAAAGGGGTTATTCATCAAACAAGTTGTACCGAAACTCCACAACAAAATGCCACCGTTGAAAGAAAACATCAACATTTACTTAATGTGGCACGATCCCTTTCTTTTCAATCTTTCTTACCACTCTCCTTATGGTCATATGCTGTGACTCATGCAGCACACCTAATGAACCGTACCTGTTCACCTATTATCGATGGAAAGACTCCATATGAAATCCTTCATAATCAATTACCTTCCTTAGATCACATCCGTGTTTTTGGTAGTCTTTGTTATGCTTCAACATCCACAGTTCATCGTTCTAAGTTTGCCCCCAGAGCTCATAAAGCTGCATTCATTGGATATAAGTCAGGAACAAAAGGTTTTTTACTTTATGATCTTTCTTCTCATAATATTTCTGTTTCTCGTCATGTGGTGTTCTATGAGGATCATTTTCCTTTCAAGTCTACAAATGATTTGACAACTTATACCTTACCACCTGATTTGCATGATACCGTTTGTCATACTTTCGATTTTACCACATATCCTTTTTCTCATCAACCTTGTTCTACACATCCTCCTGCAACTATTCCTAATGACATAGTATCTTCTGTTGATGGCACAAATTCACATGATATGGTTCCTAGTTTGGACACTGCTGTTCCTCTTCGGCGTTCTACTCGCCTGCGCACAGCCCCTAGTTACTTGACTGATTATCACCACAGTCTTTCCACTACTCAACATGATCTCACATCTTCAGGTTCGAATTTCTCTCATTCATCTTCTTCTACTTCTTTTCCTTTGTCTAATGTACTTTGTTATGATAAATGTTTCTCTTCATACAAATCTTTCTGTCTTAATTCTTCTACACATCTTGAACCACGATCCTATTCACAAGCCATCCAACATGATCATTGGCAGAAAGCAATGCAAGATGAATTATCCGCTTTATCACAAAATAACACATGGACTCTTGTTGAGTTACCATCCAATATTAAACCCATTGGTTGTCGTTGGGTTTACAAAGTGAAATTTCATTCTGATGGAAGGTTGGAACGATATAAGGCACGTCTGGTCGCAAAAGGTTTCACTCAGATGGAAGGTATTGATTATTTTGATACTTTTTCACCTGTTACTAAGCTTACTTCTGTTCGCACTGTCCTTGCCGTTGCTGCCATCAAAGGTTGGCATTTACAACAGTTGGATGTGAATAATGCATTCTTGCATGGGGAGCTTCATGAGACAGTTTACATGGATTTACCGCAGGGACTCTCAGCTCCTAAACCCAACATGGTATGTAAACTTCAGAAGTCTCTTTATGGTTTAAAGCAAGCTAGTCGTCAGTGGTATGCCAAGCTCTCTTCTGCTCTCTTATCTCTTGGTTATCATCAAGGTGCTGCTGATCATTGCATGTTCACCCTATCTTCTGGTTCATCTTTCACGGTGTTGTTGGTTTATGTTGACGACATTATACTTTCTGGTAACTCCTTAACTGAGATACACAGGGTTAAAGCTTTTCTTGATGACAAGTTTCGAATAAAGGACCTTGGATCACTTCGATATTTTCTAGGACTTGAAGTTGCTCGATCGAAGAAAGGTATCGTTTTGAATCAACGAAAATATGCTCTTGAGCTTGTTTCTGATGCTGGGCTTCTTGGTTCAAAACCTTCTTCGTCGCCTATGGATCCTTCTGTCCATTTATCTCGTACTCAAGGTACCTTGCTTACAGATGCTGCTCCTTTTCGTCGTCTTATTGGTCGACTGCTTTACCTAACTACCACTCGTCCAGACATCTCGTTCGCTGTTCAACAACTCTCTCAGTTTGTTTCAAACCCTACTGATGTTCATCTCTCTGCAGCCCATCGAATTCTTCGGTATTTAAAAGGTTCTCCTAGCCTTGGTTTGTTTTTTAGCTCTACTGGTACTCTCCATGTTCGTGCCTTTGCAGATGCTGATTGGGCATGCTGTCCTGATACAAGACGCTCCGTTACTGGCTTCTGTGTTTTCATTGGAGAGTCTCTTATTTCCTGGAAGTCTAAAAAACAAACCACCGTATCTCGTTCTTCGTCTGAGGCAGAGTATCGTGCCCTTGCTGCGCTATCATGTGAGATTCAATGGCTGCAGTATTTGTTTCGTGATCTGCATCTTCCTTGGATCAAGTCGGCTTCAGTCTTTTGTGATAATCAGTCAGCCATATACTTAGCCCATAATCCCACTTTTCATGAAAGGTCTAAGCATATTGAACTGGATTGTCATGTGACTAGGGAGAAGATTGTCTCCGGTTTGCTTCGTCTCCTGCCTGTTCCCTCTTCTTCTCAACTTGCAGATGTTTTTACTAAACCTTTACCTGCACCTGCTTTTCGTTTTTTGCTTTCCAAGCTAGGCCTCCTCAATTTGCTGAGTCCAGCTTGTGGGGGGGTAACACACGATAGTGATCCAGCCCTTAACATTGATTCAGCTCATCAACAGAATAGTGATCAACATACATCGCTTTCCATGCATGTATCAAATACTAACCATGACAGATGGCAAAGTTAGAAAGTTTGTTAGAGTTTGTTAGGAAGTTAGATGTTAGTTTGAGTTTGTTAGGAAGTTAGATGTTAGTTTTTCTTTCAGTTTTAAACCTTTACTGCTTTCTTATTGTTTTGACAGATAGTATATATGTATGTATCTAAGAGTGTAAGTCTCATTATCTCAATAATGGAAAAACTAGTTTTCTTCTTCATCTTGTTTTCTGTTAACGAATGAGAGGCTATTTGCTACACTTTAAGTGCTACAAATAGCCATGAACAGTTATAAAAGCTTTGAAATTTTAGGAGAAAAAATAACGGTAGTTGATTGTGCTTCCTCTTACAAGGGTGAGGAGTATAGAGTGTTTAGGACCCCTTGTAATGTTAACATAACCTTTTATTTACGGGAAAAATGTTTATCCTTTTAAATAACATAACTTATATCCTTTCACTCTCACAAAAAAGTGGGACCCACACCTTTACTTTTTTGTCAATTATCTCTCCTTCTTTATCTATCTCTTTCTCTCTCTTAAAATGACACAATTTTACGTCCTTTAAAATGATCGACACTTTACCTTTATTTATAGACAAAAATGTTAGTTGTTTCCTATAATACTTGAAGCCTACATCTTTATGAGTATGCCAGTGTCTTTGGTGGTTACCAAATTGTGCACCTTTATGATCATGTTATGCGTCTTTAGCGGTTGCCAGATTCTTCCCTCCATAATGCGTGTCTTCCATCTTCAAAAGTGGGTCTTAGGTTTCTCGATCATGCGTGCACTAATGAATAAATGTTCAAAATTAATATCCTCTCGTTATTGGAAACTTTCGGGTTATTTGAAATATTATACTAATTCCAATAGTAATATTATGATAGACAAAATTGTAGTAGTTCATCCAAAATAAGCTACGTGATAGAAATCGACAATCACACAAATCGAAAATGAAAAGAGAAAGAGAGATAATAGACACAGAGATTTATCTATTTTACCCAATTTAGGCTACGTCCAGCTTATCTGTATTATATTCACCTCAAAGCCACTCGTTACAAGTCACTCGGTTTACAAGGAAAATATAAATAGGATTAGAAAACCCTAACAGTAGCTATTCATTGGCCGAGGCCCAAACTACTAAGAAAATTACAATAAATCAAAGGACCACAATAGTACCTAGTCTCTATGGGCCTGGGGCCCTGCCCCTGGATCCTCGCCGGGGCGGCTCCCCCAGACCCCCGCCCGCTCACCTGGGAGCGCGACCCTAGTTGCCTTTCGGCTGATCCCGACAATTAGAACCATCATCAACATGTGAAGTATGAGCCATACCCAACACTACGTCCATAAGAAATATCAAAAATTTATAAAAAATTTCAAAGTATACAATATACAACACTCAAATTTTTCGTTAAACCAAAGAACCTCGTATTCATCATCTTGTTATTTCTCATGCAATTGGATTTTTTCATTTCTTTCTCTCTCAAACAGTTCACTCACTCAAGCACACCAGCTTAATATTTCATTAGTCCTCTTAAAATCAAGAATAAATCAATTTACCGTTATTTCCAATAATAATAAAGTCAATTAATTCTCCATTATTAACTATAATGGAGCCAATTAATTTACTATTATAACATAATAAATCAATTTTCCATCCATACGAATCAAGCAAGAGTTTAATGTCCATTAACTTTGACTTAAAAGACTAACAATCTCTCACTTGAAGTAAAGTAAAAAGAAAATCCATATAATATTTGTGCTCATCTTCTTCAGTGATGTTGCTCCACTCCCACTAAATTAGAAAGCTCCCACTTGACCAGAATTTCCATGAGCAATTATTGAACAAAGAGAAAATAAAACATTGACCTTGAGACACACTACACATAACCCAAATCAAAAACTAGTTCTAACTTTACTCGATTCGTTAAACACGACCAATACACATATGTAACCCCAAACCTATTGACCAAGCAATCAACATCAGAGTGGGATCTCGAACTATCATCTCCATTATAGATACTCTTCGATGATACTCTGTTATGCTCCAACGATAAAGAAAGTTGCAACTCCTCATAATGATCATCATAATCCATCGCGAGTTGCATGGCATGATGCAAAGAAATTGGAGATTAAAGTTGAACTATTCCCCTTAATTATGGATTTAAGCTCGAGATAAATAAGCACATTAACAAATTATCTGACAAACCTAAAATTTAATTCATTAGTGATTTGAATTGCTAAATATACACCCATAATGATCTAGCTTGGGAAAGCTTAGATAAAACTTCTCTTAAATCTCTATACGCGAAACACCAAAACATTCTTATAATATCCCACATTAGTAAATTCAATAATTAGGAATTTACCATGATTTACCAATTAAATAATTAGATTAAATCTAATAATTAGATGTAAATTAGATACAAAATCTAATTTAGTACAAAGTAAGTCACTATTTATATGAAACTGTAATTTCAATGAGTTTTGTAGTAAAAATGCAAATTAGGCAAAAATACCCAAAATTGATTAATAGTACTAGTAAAAGTCACATATTTGAAAACTATGAAAGTTGGACACATTTTGTAAAATCATAAGTCATTTGGCTAGACAGAGTAAGAAGTGAAGTCAAAATAGAAAATCACCACGTGTAGTGGTGTTTCCAAATACTACTGATAAGTGACCAAATAAAAGGAAAATAGAGACAAAAAGTCTCACATTTCACTCTCTTCTTCTCCAACCCTTCGACAGCCCCATAGAAGAGAAAATGAAGGAAATTTCAAAAATTGCAAGGAACTTAACTCTCTCATTTCATAACCACATCAATTGGTTCCAAAGGCAAACTTATGTCAAATTTCCTCCTCTACACAACCCTCTTTGTAGTGACCATCAAAACGCCCTAGAAAGTCAAATATTCAACCTTCTCTATTTCAAAAATTTGAGGGAAATTTGTGATTTTTAGTGTTTTGGGGGCAATAGAGCTAGGGGCTTACTTCTCCTAATATTCTAAGGTGTTCTATAGGCGTTCTATGATAAGTTTCCATAACTCAAACATCATTTTCGTGGATTTTTAAGATTGTTAGGTTTTGGATGAATAGTGTTATGAATTTTGATGTTTTATGCGGATTTTGATGGTTGGTTGTTGTTGTGGTATGTTGTAAAGTTGATCCCACCATAGCTCGAGTTAATGTTATAGGTTATTTCCATCGATTGGAATCCGGCATAGCTCAAGTTGGTGATTTGTGAATTTTTACATAGAGGTAAGTTGTGAGAATAATTACTTAAATATGTTATAACTAAATGCTTAGTGATAAATGTGTTAAAGAATATATAAAACGTATGAATAATCACACTTCCACAATTATGCCACAGGTTGCCTTGTGTGGATTGAGTGTGAATGAAGTTTATAAGGCTTGAAGGAAAGTGTAACATCTCGTGTATACCCGGTTTGTTAACACATCATCGTATTAAGCTATGCTTAATTAAAATGCGGAATAACATTTTCTTTAATTCAATTATGACGTCATTAACCTTAGCCAAGTTGATTACTTAATCAATTTCATGAAATATCGCCTGTATATAAATTACAAAGACAGCTAACTGAAATACCTCATATATAAATATAAAAGTGTGTATCTAAGTCATGGAACTACCACACGCAGACCGGACAATATCATGATACAATTATACAACCCAAATCTAAAATAGCAAAGTCAAGTCAATGTGGCATGGACAATCCTCATGCTCACCAAATCAACAGCTTAAACAATAATTTCTCAACATAGAAATCCATAAACTGAAGCTAACAGCATAAACAGTAAACAGGATCCAGCATCCAACCATAACAGCATATAACATCAAGATCTAACTCAGCTCTGGCCTCCTACCACTATGGGTCTCAGCCCCTGGTTTACCTGAACCTGAAATAAGCGTCCCCAAACGTGGGGTGAGATCTTTAAACAAGAGATCTCAGTAAGACAATGGGTCCTCAAGGATCTTCCACCCCAAGCTCACTTACATGTACAATATAAGTTCAAAAGCAGTAATTTCCAATATAAATTCCAAAACTATGCAGTGCAACAGATATTGATGCTATGTGAGTTATCACTATTCTACTGGGTAGAGAAATGCAAGAATACGTCTATTACCTACAGTAGTACAAGGAACATCGCTTGCACCTCACCCACAGCCTCATCGTTTTGTATGCATCACATACTCAGGCTTACCGTATAGGTGGAACACCACATGCATATCATAAAAGCACATTGCATATAACAACTCAATAGCATTTCCAAGTATAAAAGCATGTAAACACAGCATGCATATAAACCATCCCCCCATAGGACATGGTGGAACCAAACAATGGCAAAGCCGAGGACACGAAAGCTTACCTTACAAGCTCACTACCCAATGCCAAGAGTCCACACAGCTCAAGTCCAACACACAGCAGTATCACAGTCTGTTTTGGACCAGCAATCATATCAATAACTAAAGCTCATACGTATAAACACAAAGACTACGTTTTCCTTTAACGGTTTATATCTTAAGGCTCCTCACAAGCCACAAGCCCTTAATCACATGATTCAGACTTAGATAAGTTATTACAGAAGATCAACTTCATCAAACTAGGGTCCACAAACCCACACAAGACCTCTGTATGAACAATACTTTACTTTTCATCGAATATCCAGGACACATACCAGATGGTTACTTGTTTAACTCGTTTACATAACAAGACTTCATCTTTAAGCCACTAAAACTCATGATCAAGTGAAGGCAACTCACCCCAAGGCTTAAAATAGAGGAAGAAATGCTCTTGGAGATCACCAATGGCTCCTCACAGTTCTGACTTCGAAGAGAAACGAAATGGACCAATAAAGATGAGGTCTTCTCTACAAAGGAAGCTTCTTGAAGCTCAAAATGCCACTACAAAGGCTCCAACAACACCAACTCCCAAAGTCAGCACCAAAAACACCCAAGAACAACCCACCAACTCAGAAAAATAAGCCTCTCACTCAACCCAACACAACCATAAGGTGTTTACAAGGAAGAACCAAGAGAAAATATGATCATTTGGTGGTTTCCCATGAATAAATGGTGAAGGCAAGGGAAGGAGACACCAAGTCAGCAAGGAGACCCACACTCAGCAGCCACTCACACATAAAAACTGATAAAATCAACCTAGGGTTGTGTGCATAAGTTATATATATAGCCACTTAACAATTAAACACACAGTATTAACGTTAATTGCTACGCTTATCATTTTAATCCCAAACTTAGGATTCTTAACCTATCGATTTTACAAGAATTATCATATTCTTATTTTATTTTTCGGAGCACCTTTCCGGTACGCGCTTTTTCATAGCCAGTATCATTTCTAGCACCAGTTCACAATATTTTAACTTTAAACTTGTTTTAAAAGTCCTACATATTATTCTAGGAATTATCACGCACTTGTTATAATTTTCAGGGATACTTCACCGGTACGCATTTATACCAGGTAGCAGAACCGGTATCTGCACTTTTTGTCAGAAAAGCGACTTTCAGCATTATTACTCACTTACTATAATTATTAAAGCCTCATAATAATTATTAGGGTCAATTATGGAATTATTTCCTAATTATCACATTTAATTAATTAATTACCTTAATTAACGGTGCGGGTTCTTACAGAAAGCAAAGGGAAGTCTACGAAAAAGGTAAACTTCTAGACCTTGGGCACTAGTCCCTTGTGTGTTCCATCATGCTCCTTTGAGGAGTAATGGTTTGATGTTGTGCATTTGGTACTAACTCTTGTATGATGCAAGATAGAAGTGGATAGATAAGAGCCACAATAAAAGTGGAACTCTCTTGTGATAAAAGTAGAAAGATAATAAAGAGCCACGAGCAATGTGAAGCTCTCTTGTGATAGCCCTTAATGGGGTGTTATGCATATTCCTTTGGAAATGAATTGGTTGGCCAAACCAGAGAAAGAAAGTGAAGAACCACACAATAAAATGGAACACTTTTGTACATTTTATTTCAGAAAATTAAGAGCTACACAATAAAGTGGAACGTTCTTGTATACTATTAGAGAAATATATGTATGATGCTTGTTTTAATGTTTGATGCACTGAAGTGAACTACGGGATGGAGTGATGCTCCAAGGACCCTTGGTCTATTAAGATTTTTATCTCACCCCATGTTAGGGGTTATCATTTCAAGTGCCTCCGTTAATCGAGAGGGTGCATCTGATGGCAAGAGGCTAAGCTAGATAGTATATATGGCATGCTGCATGTTTTAGGATTACTTTTGTTTATCATGTAAATGTATCACATTTTGAGAGAAACATGTATTTTGGGAAAGAGAAGGACTTAGTTAATGATCATTGTTTTTTGTGTATTATTCATATTATTGGATGTTGTATAGCACTTTGATCATGTTCATATGTATTCTAAGTCCCTACATGGTGTAATGTAAAGATTATGAGACTTATGGGCATTTGGTATGTTTAAAGGAATTGATGTATATTCATTTTAGAAGATTATGTATATATTGTGAATATGCATGAGGATTTGTGTCAAAAGAGACTAGGAGATTTACTTGAATGACAATGTATTGTGCAAATTGAGAAGAATGATAGGTATAGGGCATGAAATGTATGGTATATGCATGTAATGCCAAAGTGATGGATAGCTTGTACTTCAAGTAATAATGACTTGTGAGTCAAGTAAGAGGCGTGAATGCCTAAGAGTAATATATAAGTGATACATGTCGGGGGATGTAAGAGCTACCATATTTGTTGGGTATTGGTTAGCCATTCAATATCAACTAGGTGAAATGGAAGTAATTGGGTTTAGAATCAATCCAAATATAAGATTACCTCAATCTTATGTTCCATTTTTCATATTTTTTATGATAGATTTTGATTCTTGCCTTCATGGAAGTTGTAGATATTCTCTTAGCTTTCTAACAAGACCAAGATTGTATTAATTTGATAAGCATAATCCAAGTTATCGCAAAAATACCAAAGTGGGTTTCAGTCCCCTGCTTAGGCTACAGTCCCTTGTTCCGCGATGCTACCAATGTCGTAGCGGTGCCCTTAGCGCCACAAAACTGAAGAAATTGAGTTCTCTAGCGATACTAACACTAGAAAATAATAGCGAACTCATCTGTGGTGCTTCCAGCGTCGGGTTGGCACTACCAGCACTAGCGCATTGTTGTCTTTAGCACCCTTTTTCCTAGAAATTTCATAACTTGAGCTAGCGAACTCCGAATCGAGCGTGGTTTGGACTTACATGAAGATAACTTAAAGATCTACGACATAGTAAGATATTGGAGTTGTTGGGTAAGATTTTCATTCTAGTATTATAGTAAGAGATTAGAGTTGTTGGGTAAGATATTAATTCCAGATTAATTCTCAGTATGTGTTCAATTTCCATTGATACACAATGAATATAGCTTACTTAACCAAAGAACTACAAAAGTTACAGTACAAGAGTTTTAAAAATAATTTTTTAAGAACTTCACATTTTTTTCGTTCCACAGATAGCTTAGCCCATGGCTACTACTTTAAACATAATTATTCCAAACTGAAATCCCATAGACCTGAGATTCAGTTCAGAGATAACGAGTGGAAAAGAAGAGAAATAACACTTATATTTAACTGGAAACAGATTATGTTACAATAAAATGAAAAATGGAGAAGTATGGTTATTGCTCGTGAGGAATCTCAAGTGGGTGATACAGAACAGAGAAGAAGTTGTTGTCACTTAACTAATGCTAAAACTATACAACTGAAATGTAAAAACTACAAAATAAACTAAGTGATCTCTTCTTAAGGAATTCGATGATCCTCTTCGTGCTGGAACGCCCTATTTATAGGTAGAAGAGTGGGAACGAATTTTCATCCCATCAAACACCCCAAAACTAAATTGTTGGTATTCCTCAAATAACTCAGAAATAATGGCTTAGGCTGCTCAATTTCAAAGAATAGCTCAACTTCATAAACTTTAACCAATGAGTAATCATTGTCTTTTCAAAGAATGAACTACTCTCCATAGATGATAAGTAGAAAGAATTCGTTCCAAGGTAAGTGAAGGTTGCTGATCTTCTGTCTCACTATCACTCAGGGCTTTGTAATAGCCCGTTGTACACCGGTATTTTTAACATTAATTATGACATTATGCGCAGTTACAATCACAACAATTCATTTATAAAAATGCAAGTAAACTTTTTTCTTTATTACGCGGGTATTTAAAACAATAATAAAGCATAATAAATAAAAGTTGTGACCGTAACTGTAAACTCTTTGCGGAATAATATTATAAACTACTTAGGTATCATAAAACATTTCTCTCAAGTCACTAAGGGGTTCCCATAAACCCACTTAACCTAAATCTCACTTTTACGTTTTCTACCTACCCGAACATGGTTCAGTATTTTAATTAGTGCGGAGAATCCGCATTCTAAGAACCTCCCATTTTTTGATATTTTATTGTACACTTAAATAACTTTTTAACAAGCCATCACACGATTCATAAAGTTCTCGTTTGCTCTGCATATCACAGTTTGAAGTTGGACAAGCAAACCTTCCAGCCAACCTCAAACGGGCTCCAAACAGCCTTCACTCGATCACTGATTCTGGAAAATACACTCAACCAATTGCTCTCAAATTTTTATACATTAAAATAAACACCTCAATCTTCAATTTGAAATATCATACACGTAATTTGACTAAGACACGAAGCAGGAATAAAATTCCCAAAAACTGCCAGAAACAGCCCCTACACAGGTGCGTTCTTGACAGTCCTAATTCAATGGATTCTACAAGGCTTTTTGCAACCCATAAAATTCTCAAAATTTTAACACAAAGTATAGGAAATCTCAAGCTTTAAAATGGCGTATGGCATGTCCCTATCGGACTTCTGTGGAGGGAGATATGCTCTCCCAAATTTCATCTAAATTTTGCCAATTTCTAGAAATTTCGCCAGAGTTTTCTTTGTTTTTCCAATAAATCCCATATTTGCAAATGTGTTATCTAACCTCAATTTTGTACCTAATAATCATAGGTGGCACACAAGGACCAACAATGCCTTGATGCTCTTACAACCCTTCACAATTTATATCAATTAGCTTACTTTTCCATTCAATTCTCTCATTACAAAATCTTAAATCATTTCAATCACATTAATTCCTTTGCATGCGATTTTTTGACATAAAACATAAAACAAATCCTAGAATAGGCCTATTGCTTTTTCATCATATGGCATGCTTCAATATTACATCAAGTCTCCAATGAACATATTACAATTTACAACTTCAATTACAAATATTACAACGTATAACCTCCAAAATGAAATGTAATAACATAAGCTAAACTTAGACAAAATATGACATGAACATCAATGATACAATGCATAATCCTAACTCAATATGATATTCACGTCCTAAGTCTAGCTTAGGCCCAACGGCTCCAAAATGAAAAATCATCATAAGTCTACGAGCTCATCCTACGGGCCTTTTGCCCGCCGCTCCAAATCCATTGGCAGTACCTGAAGTAAAGTCCCCAAAGCGGGGACAGATATACGAATTTATCTCAGTAACCCAGAGATTCTGGAGAATAATCCACCCAATGGCTCACTTCGATGCATATCAACAATATAACATAACATTTGAAAACAGGATAAAACAAGGGATTTAGTGAAGTGAGGAAGCATAAGGAAACAAAATACGACGAAGCTGGAATGATCAATGCCAAAACCACGCAACGTCCAGCCTATTGGCCTCGGCATATAGCCTACAGGTTTCAAACCAAGGAGTGTTCCCAGAACATCAACCAAGGCACTCTTCATCCATATTCACCCGAGACTTCCTAGTGTGGTCCTATCCGGATAACACACCACGACCCCAGGTCAACTGGAACTCCCTCACGGAGACTTATCCAGTGGAAGTCCGTAATGCCCGAAGGCAACAATCTACTGGCCAGAGACACAGTACATCCTACGTACCACTATACATACAATATGCATGAACATGTTATACTACATTATTCTCATACATTTCCTATCACTACCCTCAACGGGCATGATGGAGCACACACGGGGATCAAATCCCAATACCAAGGGATTACCTGAATAATCTCCTCTACACAGCTCCAATGCAATACTTCCCGAGCTAGGTACACAAACAGAAATGCCACAATCCCTTTGGTCCGGGACCAAGGGAAACCCACCGAGCTCACCGTTCAGTGTTCAAATTCGCGGGAGGCAACTTACAATGATCACACGAGGATCATCAGTACAGGGGGAATCCACCAAAATCATAAAACGTCAAAATCCTCCCCTACACCATGGTAGGTTCGGCCAACATAGTGTTAATTTCCAAAATATTTTCCTAAATTTTCTTTTTATTTTTCTTTAGCATTATAATGCTACCATAACACCATTTCAGGTGCTAGTTTCCATCTTACACCATCACAAAACCCTTTTTCATTTATTCCACTCTAGGTCCAATTGTAAATTCCACACAAACCAAATATTTTTCCTTTTATTCTTCATTCATCCACTCATCACACGACACTTCTAAACACCATTTAATACCACAGCACATCAATTACATAATTTTACAACATCACACCCTATATGCCCTCTCTAGGCCGAATTCAACATGCTCACAAACCAAAGGGTATTTAATCCAATTTAATACTTCCACACACCTTACAATCCTTTATTTAATTCATACAAACAGTCCACAACTCAATTACACAATCATCCCACATAGTCATTTCATAAAGTGATGAATCATCCATTCCAAAATTTGACTAAGTTACCAATAAATTGATCAATAATTCTTATGACATCAATCACTCTAAAACATCATTCTAAGTCACTTTCATCTAATATATAATTTCAATTTGAGCTCTCTAACTACATCAATCACACAAATCAAGTCTAGGGTTCATGAAATTGATCCACCAATTTAACCAATAAAAAGGTGTTGAAACTCACCCACAGTCAACTCACAAGACTCCTCCAAGTGATCTCCAAGCATTGGCTTGAGCAAACAACTCCAAAACTCCCTTCAAATTCGTGGCTGACTTTTCCCTTTTTCTCACAAATGATAGGGTTTCAAGGGAAACTAATCGATGGGAAGGGGTGACTTTTCCCTTTTCCCTTCAAATTGCGTTTTGCAGCTAACAAAAAGGGCTACAATCACTATTTCAGCCATTGAAGTCCAATTCTGGCGGGAAAATGGTCAAAACCTGAGCCCAAGATGGACGTGTTTTGCTGGAAATTTATTTTGATGTTTGAACTGAAGTTATAATTTTGAACCCAATGTACATGAGGCCCAAAGCCATTATTTCTATTTTGTTTCCTTTTATTTTAGGTTGGATTTGTAGAGCCCAAAGCCCAGCTTGATTAGGGGTTAAAAGGGCGAGATTACGGACCTTTTGGAGGATCTTTTTCATTTGAATTTGAATTTTACAGTTTTAAAATTAATAGAATTTTCATCTTTTCTCTTTACCCTTTTCTTTAATCAACCCAAGGGTTGAGGATTCCATGGTTGAATCCTGAGGACCTGTGCCTCATTTTGAACCAAATCAGTTTCTCTTTCCAATTCAGTTTGACATCGTGCGATTGTGGGTGTTCAATCTGAGATACACGATTGCATTCTTAGGAAAGAGATTAACCATTAGATTTAATGGTTAGTTTGATTAACTCAATGAACTCAAGTCGAATGGGTTGACACTCCGCGATTGCGCGTGTAGACGCGTCGTATTCGACCAAAGTCTAGGCGATCGTCTAGAGAGGGGTTCCTAAGCGACTGTAGGGATTACAATTCCATTAGGGTCAACCACGATTTGGTAATTATTTGTCCAATGATGGATATTCTTGGAATCCTAATTCTTGGGTTGGTTGCTTTTAATTTGATTATTCTTTTTATATTTTATTTTTCATTTTCGTTTAAATTTACAATCATATTAAAACCCCTTATTTTAGTTTCCGTTTTTCTTTAATTTTTCGGGATACTTTTTCGTTACGCATTTATACCGACTAGCAGAGCCGATCTCTGTACTTTTCTTCCGAAAAGCGACTTTCAGCATTCTTAACCACTAATTATAATTATTAAAGCCTCATAATAATTATTAGGGTCAATTATGAAATTATTTCGTAATTATAACAATTAAATTATTAATTACCTTAATTAGCATGCGGGTTCTTACAACCCGCGATCAACTCTCCAACACGTTTTTCGGACACAGTCAATTTTTTCCGACACGCGGTCAATGTTTGGACACGCTCGGACACGCAGGGACATGCTCAAACACGTTTTTTTTTTAAATCTTTAATTTTATTTTGTTAACTAAATATAAAAGAAATAATTTATAAATTAATTATTTTCTGTTATGAAATTTGAAATGAAAAATTAACAAAGTATGAAAATTTATTTATATTTATATTTATGTTATGAAATTTAAATATTTGATTGGTTATATGACTTATTATGGACTCTTATATGTATTAAATATAAATTATATTATATATATTAAAAAAATTATTTAATATCAAAACGTGTCCCAACGTGTCCAAATATGACATTTTTTAGAATTAACGTGTCGGCGTGTCGTGTCCCGTGTCCCGTGTCAATTTCTGTGCATCATAGACTATAATTATTAAAGTCTCATAATAATTATTAGGGTCAATTATGGAATTATTTCCTAATTATCACATTTAATTAATTAATTACCTTAATTAACAATGCGGGTTCTTACAGAAAGCAAAGGGAAGTCCACGAAAAAGGTAAACTTCTAGACCTTGGGCACTAGTCCCTTGTGTGTTCCATCATACTCCTTTGGGGAGTAATGGTTTGATGTTGTGCATTTGGTACTAACTCTTGTATGATGCAAGATAGAAGTGGATAGATAAGAGCCACAATAAAAGTGGAACTCTCTTGTGATAAAAGTAGAAAGATAATAAAGAGCCACGAGCAATGTGAAACTCTCTTGTGATAGCCCTTAATGGGGTGTTATGCATATTCCTTTGGAAATGCATTGGTTGGCTAAACCAGAGAAAGAAAGTGAAGAACCACACAATAAAATGGAACACTTTTGTACATTTTATTTCAGGAAATTAAGAGCTACACAATAAAGTGGAACGTTCTTGTATACTATTACAGAAATATATGTATGATGCTTGTTTTAATGTTTGATGCACTGAAGTGAACTACGGGATGGAGTGATGCTCCAAAGACCTTGGTCTACTAAGATTTTTATCTCACCCCATGTTAGGGGATATCATTTCAGGTACCTCCGTTAATGGAGGGGGTGCATCTGATGGTAAGAGGCTAAGCTAGATAGTATATATGGCATGCTGCATGTTTTAGGATTACTTTTGTTTATCATGTAAATGTATCACATTTTGAGAGAAACATGTATTTTGGGAAAGAGAAGGGCTTAGTTAATGATCATTGTCTTTTGTGTATTATCATATTATTGGATGTTGTATAGCACTTTGATCATGTTCATATGTATTCTAGGTCCCTACATGGTGTAATGTAAAGATTATGGTATGTTTAAAGGAATTGATGTTGTTTCATTTTAGAAGATTATTTATATATTGTGAATATGCATGAGGATTTGTGTCAAAAGAGACTAGGAGATTTACTTGAATGACAATGTATTGTGCAAATTGAGAAGAATGATAGGTATAGGGCATGAACTGTATGGTATATGCATGTAATGCCAAAGTGATGGATAGCTTGTACTTCAAGTAATAATGACTTGTGAGTCAAGTAAAAGGCAGGAATGCCTAAGAGTAATGTATAAGTGATACATGTCGGAGGATGTAAGAGCTACCATATTTGTTGGGTATTGGTTAGCCATTCAATATCAACTAGGTTAAATGGAAGTAATTGGGTTTGGAATCAATCCAAATATAAGATTACCTCAATCTTATGATCCATTTTTCATATCTTTTATGATAGATTTTGATTCTTGCCTTCATGGAAGTTGTAGATATTCTCTTAGTCAGCTTTCTAACAAGACCAAGATTGTATTAATTTGATAAGTATAATCCGAGTTATGGCAAAAATACCAAAGTGGGTTTCAGTCCCCTGCTTAGGCTACAGTCCCTTGTTCCGCGACGCTACCAATGTCATAGTGGTGCCCTTAGCACCACGAAACTGAAGAAATTAAGTTCTCTAGCGCTACTAACACTAGAAAACAACAGTGAACTCATCTATGATGCTTCCAGCATTGGGTTGGCACTACCAGCACTAGCCCACTATTGTCTTTAGCACCCTTTTTCGTAGAAATTTCATAACTTGAGCTAGCGAACTCCGAATCGAGCGTGGTGTGGACTTACGTGAAGATAACTTAAAGATCTACAACATAGTAAGATATTGGATTTGTTGGGTAAGATATTCATTCCCGTATTATAGTAAGAGATTAGAGTTGTTGGGTAAGATATTAATTCCAGATTAGATTGTAATTTGATGCTTTATTTCCAATAGCTCGATTGAGGCAGTTAATTTACGGGTTTCATAACTCGGGCTATACTTAACCAATAGGTTAATGTAATATCTTTTCAGAAAGCCCAAAATGTCTAGTTTAATATACTAAAATATAGGAACTAATGGTTATGTGGATTATTCCAAGTTTTATAAAACGTGTAGAACTTCAATGTTGAACACGAATAAAGTGATTTTTATGCCATAGAAGTTTATGGGAACTTTATGGTTATGTCTTGTAACAGCCCGTTGTACACCGGTATTGTTAACATTGATTATGATATTAAGCGCAGTTACAATCACAGTGATTAGATTAATTAAATTACGGGCAAATTTTTCTTTTAACATATTCCTTTCTTACATAAACACTTTTTCCGTAATCAATTAAAACAACACTATAATTGTAAAAGCAATTTGCGGAAGCATACATTCTTGCTAACATCACTAATCATTCTCTTTATTCAATTCATTTAACTCACCATCTTACTCTCATCTTTTACCAAGTTGTAGTCCTTTACATTGTCTACGTGTGGTTTCAAACCACGTATCATTTGGAGTTCTACCCATCAAGTTATACCCCTTTCTTTTAGTCTAGAAAAAAACCTGAATTTTCAAAATTTACACTGTGGTAATCGATTACCAGTGGGTGGTAATCGATTACCACCTGTCAAAAATGAGGCAGTAGCCAATTTTCTGAATCCTCTGTTCTGGTAATCGATTACCAGCTTTGGGTAATCGATTACCTCACATGGTAATCGATTACCAAAGGCCAGTAATCGATTACCAGTGCAGACAGTAGCTAATTTTTCGTCCCCTGTTGCATGGTAATCGATTACCATGCTTGGGTAATCGATTACTATGCAGTAAAATGACAGATTACAGCAGTTTTGAGCCCCAAAAAGGGTGTGTAATCCATCCCTAACCCCTTGGTACTCCACATAACACATAATCATGTCCTAATGTAGGCTCTAGGCCCTTCCATCATGCATTTTCCTTAAGTTTAACATCAATTACATCATTCTCAAAATAATGGCCATTTACATGCAACAATGGACCATTTTTACAACATTACACATCAAGACTTCAAGGCAATGAATGTGGCAATGGACAAGTCCCATGCTCACTCAAAATATACAGTTATCCATGCCATGAATACTAAAACAATAATCAAGACTTAGCATATGACCATGAACACTAACAAAAGCATGGAAATGACATCATGCAATATGTTCATGACCTAAGTCTCAAAATACTAATGGTATGCTATGTGCACTCCATAACTCCTCCAAAAGGTCATGCAATCCAATGCACCGTATGCCAATCCAACGTCCACTACACGGGCTTCTTGCCCGAAGCTCCTCCCGGCTCATAGTGACCTGAAATGTGGTCCCCCAAACACGGGGTGAGATATACGGATATATCTCAGTAAACCAATGGAGCTAGAGGCTTTCTCCACTCCATGGCTCACTAAAATGTACAAATATGACATAAAGTAATGTGCAAGTAAAGCAATATCACCATCCAACTGGAGACAACCCAAGAACATCCACTCATGGATTCACGTTCAAGGACTCCATCATATAACTCCCGAGACAATCCTAGAGCTTCTCCCATGGTTGAGAAAACTCCATGGCAGCCCAACCGGAACTCCTCAAGAGACCTATCCGGCGGATGTCCCACGTTTGGCTCATCCTGGAGTCGCTCCCAGAGCCGACCCCATGGCAGTCCAACTGGCACTCCGTCACGAAATGATCCAGCGGATGTCCAAACCCAACACACGTCAACTGGCCAGTGACCAAACAATTTTCACAGAATACAAGTAATATGCATACAAGCACACAATCACAACATGTCATAACTACATCATCCAACCACTACCTTCCACTAGGTGTGGTGGAGCACACTAGGGATCAAACCCAAGTTCCAAGAGTTTACCTTAACACGAGCAACACCGTTCCAAACGTATGCTCCAAATCAACTTTTCACAATTCCAACCGTGTGAGGCACCCTACAACAATCATTAAATCCAAATTACACCAAAACTCATTTTTCATCAAAATTCCTCAAATTTTGCCTAAGTTACAAACCCATATTTTTCACCAAAATTTAACATAGCATTTCTAGCTTACAAACATGATTCTAAGGCCTTTTCATCTAATAGCATTTTTGCATTTGAGCTCTCTATCATCACACATCTAAAATCAAAGGTTTGAACACATATTCATAGATCTATGAAATCAACTATCAAAAGACCACAAATATACTTACAATGGGTAGTATGATCACCACCAAGGCTTCACTAAACCATTTGAAGCTCAAAACTCCAAGAAATCTCAAAAACTCCAATGGGTCGGATCTGTTCTTGCTCAAAACGCGGCCAAAGAGATGGATTCAAGGCTTCTAAGTGCTACCAATGGCTTTGGAAGGTTGTTTACGATAGATTTCAACACCAAAATCAAGCGATTCGGTGGAGAAACGAAGAAATGGGAAGAAATGGATGAAAATGGTGTTTTGTGTCTTCCTCCCTGTGTGTGTGCGCGAGAAGTGAAGAAGAAAGGAGGAAAGAAGGAAAGAAAAAGGAGGTGGGGCCAAGTGACTTCGGTCACACGGGTCCCACACGCGATCTAACTTTAACTCCGATAAAAATTCCGATCACAAATCCTTAATCTAAATATTTTTCCAGTCCATGACATATTTTTATTTCTCCAAAATGTTGATAAAAATTTCACACCTATCGGTACACTCACACCACAGTATTTTAACACTAAAAATCACTATTCCTCAATTTTTCCCAAATTTGCCTATTTACTCAATTTTTCGCCCTGATTCCATTTTCAGCATTACTTTTGTCATTTGAAATCTCTAACTCAGTATTTAAGTCTCCTAACACACGGTTGGCAAATTACAATTTTGCCCTTTTTGCCCTTTTTGGCCATAATCCTTGGATTTTCACTAATCCACCAACTTTCATTTCATAATATAATATTAAAATAGACATTTAAATATTTGAGGTGTTATATGTCTAAAAAGTATAATGAGATACTTTAAGGTTATGTATGATGTTTTCGTACTTTATTTTAGTTGTGATCACATATTTGAATTGTCTTAATACGGATAAGAGTTTTAATTGAAAACAACAAGCTTCAATAAAAACAAATTTAGCTGTATTTTCACTTCAACTATTGCAATTGTAACTGTGCTTAATATCTTATATAATGATAACAAACCGGAATACTACAGAGTGTTATATTTTATGGTATCAAAGCACTTTCTAGGGGAGAACCTAGTGTTATAGTTGAGAAAGCAGGATGTATAGTGATTCCTAGTGTTTGACTTGATAATACATTGCGGAATGTTGAGTATGAGTCTAATCAACTCATTTCTTAAGATGATGATTGTAGAATCATGGTAAACATCGAGATGCACTCTGACGGCTAAGTGAATGTAAAGTTTCATTGGATAATAAAATATCTTAAGAAATGACCTTATGATAGATATTAAGGTCATGCGAGGTATTACTGATACTGTAAGCTTATGATTAAGCCTCTGCCAAAGAGTGTAACTGCATGTTGTACCACAGTGTTGTTAATATTGATTATGATATTAAACACAATTACAATCAAAGCGGTTCATTTAAAAATATGAATAAACTTTTTCCTTTTAATTACGTAAGCGTTTAAAACAATAATAAAACGTAATGACATAAGATGTTATCATAACTAAAATCTAAACGTGGAATAAATAAAATAAATTCCTAACTATCATACATTACTTATTTTAAGTCACTAAGGGGTTCCCATAAACCCACTTAGCATAAACCTCACTTTTGCAGTTTTTACATAACTGAACATGCTTCAGTCTTTTACACCCAGCGTGAAATTCCCATGCTACGAACCTCTCATCTTTTAGTATGTTATTCTAGACTCAATTATCTTTCCAATAAGGTATCACATGCCTCATAAAGTTCTCATTTACTCTGCTTATCGTCGTTTGAAGTTAGACAAGCAAAGTTGCCAACCAACCCCAAATAGGACACCAAACATACCTCACCATTTTTGCAATTTTGGACAAACCACTCAACCAATTATTCTCAAATTTTTATACAACATACTAGACTCCTTAAGTTTTAATTTGAAATTTCATTAGTTTAATTTAAGTAAGAATTGAGGGGGAAACAATCTCTTGAAGATAGGAACCCGGACAGCCCCCTGTGCAGGGCCATCTGGGCAGTCTCCACTTAAACGCATCTATAGGTCGCTACAAAGCTTCAAATGCTACCAAATTTTGATCCCAGATAGCTTACATATCAAGCTTCAAAATTATGTATGGAACATTCCTATTGGACCCCTTGTGGAAGGAGATATGCTCTCCCAAATTCAGCCTAGAAATTGCCATTTTAGTATAAATTTTGGCAGCACCTCCTTTATTTATTCAACCTATCCCACTTTATCAAAAGTGCATTTTTAAGCCTCGAGGATACCTAATAGACAAGGGTGGCACGCAAGGACCAATAATGTCTTAGTTATCTTACAACCCATAACAATTTACCATATTCTCATCCATTTAAAATCTATTAATTAACTTTATCAAAACTTAAACTTATTACAATCACATTATCCAATTGCATGCATTCTTAATAATAGACATATAAATCATAACATAAAATAGGTCTATTGCCTTTTCATCATATACAGGCTTTATAATATTTCACAAGGTCCATAATTATCAAATTACATTTCTCCAAATGGTAAACATAAATACACAGAAATCCTCCAAATACAACAAGACATATAATCAACTAAACTTAGCCAAAATGTAGCATGAACAAATATGATAAGATGTATATCCCCAATGCAGTATACAATGTTCATACTCTAAGTCTAGCCTATGACAAATGTGGCCTCAAAACGTAAAAAGCTCTCCAACTCCATAAGCTCATCTTGTGGGCCTCTTGCCCATGGCTCCTTCCCACTACAACCACCTAAAATAATGCCCCAAATGCGGGATGAGATATATGAATATATCTCAGTAACCCAGAGATTTTGGAGATCACCCTGCTCAATGGCTCACTCATATGTAAATGTACAACAATGAATCATAGCAACCAAAAAGGGATTTAAAAAAGTAGGGATTCATAGGGAGAAAACATATGATGAAGCTGAAATGGTCATAGCTAAAACCATGCAACATCCGGCCTATTTGCCTCGGCATATAGCCTACGGGCTCTTATACAAGAATGTGTTCCCGGAACATCATTCAAGGCACCTTCCATCCAATACATCCGAGACATTCCTAGAGTGCTCCTCAACGGATAACAGCTCTATGGCCCCAAGCTAACTGGAACTCCCTCACGGAGACCTATCCAGTGGAAGTCCGTAACGCCATAAGACAAATTATCTACTTGCCAGAGATATGGTACATCCTATGTACCCAATATATATAAATATGCATGAGCATGTTATAACCACATCATTGACATACAACCTCCAACCACTACTCCAATGGGCATGGTGGAGCATATACAAGGATTAATCCCAGTACCATAAGATTACCTTATTGAAGCTCTCAAGCTAGGTAGCTTGTTGGGTATGAACTTCTTGGTTACTTAAAATATTATGATGAAGGACGTTCCTTTACTTTAGTTCAATAAGAGAAAACACATTCGTTCTCTTAACTTCAACCCAAGTGCGCAAATTCACGCATCAAGTAATAAGTGGGACTATTAGTGCCCAGATTATCGTTTCCACGAGGATAGTACTTGATGGGACGTAAATTCGTTCCCATCTAAGCCCATTTTAATGGAAAAATACCATTCGTTCCTCATCTGATGAGCAACTTTAGTAATAAAACACTTGTTTTACATCTTTATGATAAAAACACAGTGGGGGAACGGATGATGACGTAATCCTTTGGAAATCATATTAAAATGGGAATGGATTGAGAGCATTTATTGCACCTGCTTCATTCATTTAATGTTTCTGATCACTTTGCAGGAAAAGTGAAACGAAGTTTCCATAAACAAAGGCGATTCATCAATTAAGCCCGAAGAAACGTGTACAACAGAGAATAAAGAGTTCTCATTGGCCGAAGAGGAAAGCAAGACATGGGGGACTGCAAGAAACGACTAATCTCAACAAAAAGAGTCTCATCCAAGCAAGTTGCAAGCCTCCAAGCACTGTTGTCACCGCCCCGATTCATGCAGTCAAGAAAACAACTCCAAGGATTTTACAAGATTGCCACTCCCTCTTCTGCCTATAAAAAGGACGCCCCAAACACAAAGACATCATCTGATTCCTTAAGAGATCACTTAGTTTAGTTTGTAGTTTATTTTTGTACAGTTGCAGCTGTAGTTAAGTGACAACACTTCTTCTCCATTCTGTACCTTTCACTTGAGACTCCTCACGAGCAACAACCATCTTATTCATTTTTCTCTTCGTTGTAACTGTACTTTTTTCATTTTAATATAAGTGTTATTTCTTTTCTTTCCACTCGTTATCTCTGAACTGAATCTCGGGTCTATGGAACTTCAGTTTGGAATAATTATGTTTAAAATATTAGCCATGAGCTAAACTATCTGTGGAACGGATAAGCTGCAAAGTTCTTAAAGAATTATTTTTAAAACTCTTGTACTGAACCTTTTTGTATTTCTCTGGCTAAGTGAGCTATATTCATTGTGTATCAATGGAAATTGAACAAATATTGAGAAAGGATCTTCCTTAAGGAAGAGATTTCAGATAGCTTAGCCAGTGGGGGAAGGTGGTGCTTTGGCAACGAAACTATTGGTTACCTTAGGAATAAGGGGCCACTTCTTCCACTTAAAGGTTCTGTACCAAGTACCTGTTGGAGTCAAGGGAGCCGTAAGAATATGGAAACTTGTGAGCCATCTAGTCCATGAGCTGAGGAATCAGAGTTGGCAGTAAAGAAACTGGGACAAAGCCAAAAAGTGTTAAGTCTTGAGCAGAGGAAATGACTATTTAAGAATGGAGTAGTGAATCCATTCCTTGTGTTAAAACTACTTTTCAAACCATCCACATTGTTGTCTCTTAATTATAGTTATTATTTCTGTTATTTTTCTTTTATTTAATCTTGTATCTATCAATCTCCAATGACTATTGTCGTACCTTATTTAATCTAGAAGGATCACATATATAACGACGAGAGGGGCTGTTTGTTTTTGGACTGAACCTACTGCTCTTGAGGAACGTTGTCAAGAAACTAGGGAACGTTTGACCAAGCAGGACAATCACTAACTTTTCTTTTCTTTTTCATTCTTTATAAAATAGCTTAAGGCATTATTTAGAGTTTTGTTCTCGTGAGAACGATAATCTGGGCATTAATACACCCATTATTACTTGATGTGTGCACTTGCGCACTTGGGTTGGAAGTATGAGAACATATTTGTTTTCTCTTGCTAATTTAGAACAAAGAAACGTACTCCATCAGAATATATCTTTTTCAACCAACAGCAAACCACCCAACAGTACTCTAATTAATGCCTTAAACTATTTTACAACGAATGAAAATGAAAAGAAAAGTTAGTAAATGACCTATTTGGTCAAACGTTTCCTACTGTCTTGATAACATTCCTCAAAAATAGTAGGTTCAATCTGACAGCAAACAGCTCCTCGCGTTGTTATATATGAAATCCTTCCTGATAAGAGAAGGAACGACAGTATTCATCGGAGATTTATAGATACAAGATTGAATAAAGCAAAAATAACAATAGTAATAACAATATTTAAGAGACAACAATATGGAGGGTATAAAATAGTTTTAACACAAGGAACGGATCCACTGTTCCATTCTTAAATAGTTATATTCTCCACTCAGGACTTAAGCATTCTGCAATTGTTCAGGTCTTTTCACTGCCAACTCTGATTCCTCAGCTCATTGACTAAATGGCTCACAAGTTTCCACATTCCTATGGCTCCCTTGACTCCAACAGTTACTTAGCACATGACCTTTAGTGAATGAGGTGGCCCCTTATTCCTAAGGCAATCAGCAATATTGTTTCCACAACACTGCCTTCCCCCTCTGGTTAAGCAGTCTGAAATCTCCTTTATGGAAGTTTCTTTCTCAGTATGTGTTCAATTTCCATTGATACACAATGAATATAGCTTACTTAACCAGAGAACTACAAAAGTTACAGTACAAGAGTTTTGAAAATAATTCTTTAAGAACTTCACAATTTTTTCGTTCCACAGATAGCTTAGCCCATGGCTACTACTTTAAACATAATTATTCCAAACTGAAATCCCATAGACCCGAGATTCAGTTCAGAGATAATGAGTGGAAAAGAAGAGAAATAACACTTATATTTAACTAGAAACAGATTATGTTACAATAAAATGAAAAATGGAGAAGTATGGTTGTTGCTCGTGGGGAGTTTCAAGTGGGTGATATAGAACAGAGAAGAAGTTGTTGTCACTTAACTAATGCTAAAACTATACAACTGAAATGTAAAAACTACAAAATAAACTAAGTGATCTCTTCTTAAGGAATTCGATGATCGTCTTCGTGCTGGAACGCCCTATTTATAGGCAGAAGAGTGAATGACAAAACTTGTAATTTCCCTGGAGTTGTTTTCCTGACTGCATAGAAGGGGCGGTGTGGACAGTGTTCAGAGGGTTGCAAGTTGCTGGATGAGACACTTACTGTTGAGATTTTTTATTTCTTCTGCAGTTCCTCATGCCTTGCTTTACTCTTAGCTAATGAGAACTCTTTATTCCCTGCTGTACATGTTTCTTCGTGCTTGATTGTTGTACCCCTTATGCTTTAGGGAAACTTCTTTTCAACGGTTCCTGCAAAGTGATCAGAGAGATTGAGTTAGTGGAGCAGGTGTATTTAATGTCCCCAATCCGTTCCCCTTTTTCTATATTTTGCAAAGGATTACGTCATCGCCCGTTCCCCACTTGTGTTTTTGTCATAAAGATATAAATATGCATTTTGGGTGCTAAAGTTGCTCATCGGGTGAAGGAAAGGATGATATTTTGCCATCAAAATGGGCTTAGATGGGAACGAATTTTCATCCCATCAAACACCCCAAAACTAAACTGTTGGTATTCCTCAAATAACTCGGAAATAATGGCTTAGGCTGCTCAATTTCAAAGAATAGCTCAACTTCAGAAACTTTAACCAATGAGTGATCGTTGTCTTTTCAAAGAATGAACTACTCTCCATAGATGATAAGTAGAAAGAATTCGTTCCAAGGTAAGTGAAGGTTGCTGATCTTCTGTCTCACTATCACTCAGGGCTTTGTAACAGCCCATTGTACACCGGTATTGTTAACATTAATTATGATATTAAGCGCAATTACAATCACAATAATTCATTTATAAAAATACAAGTAGACTTTTTTCTTTATTACGTGGGTATTTAAAACAATAATAAAGCGTAATAAATAAAAGTTGTGACCGAAACTGTAAACTCTTCACGGAATAATATTATAAACTACTTAGATATCATAAAAGATTTCTCTCAAGTCACTAAGGAGTTCTCATAAACCCACTTAGCCTAAATCTCACTTTCTACATATCCGAACATGGTTCAGTATTTTAATTAGTGCAGAGAATCCGCATTCTACGAACCTCCCATTTTTGATATTTTATTCTACACTTAAATACCTTTTTAACAAGCTATCACACGAGTGCATCCTACGTACCGCTATACATACAATATGCATGAAATGTTATACTACATTATTCACATCCATTTCCAACCACTACCCTCAACAGGCATGGTGGAGCACACACGGGGATCAAACCCCAGTACCAAGGGATTACCTGAATAATCTCCTCTACACAGCTCCAATGCAATACTTCCCGAGCTAGGTACACAACCAGAAATGCCACAATCCATTTGGTCCGGGACCAATGGCATCCCACCGAGCTCACCGTTCAGTGTTCAAATTCGCGGGAGGCAACCTACAATGATCACATGAGGATCATCAGTATAGGGGGAATCCACCAAAATCACAAAATGTCAAGATCCTCCCCTACACCATGGTAGGTTCGGCCAACATAGTGTTAATTTCCAAAAAAAAATTCTAAATTTTCTTTTTATTTTTCTTTAGCATCATAACCACAACACCATTTCAGGTGCTACTTTCCATCCTACACCATCACAAAACCCTTTTTCCATTTATTCCACTCTAGGTCCAATTGTAAATTCCACACAAACCAAATATTTTTACTTTTATTTTTCATGCCTCCACTCATCACACGACACCTCTAAACACCAATTAACACCACAACACATCAATTACATAATTTTACAACATCACACCCTATATGCCCTCTCTAGGCCGAATTCAACATGCTCACAAACCAAAAGGTATTTAATCCAACTTAATACTTCCACACACCTTACAATCCTTTATTTAATTCATATAAAAACTGCACAACTCAATTACACAATCATCCCACATAGTCATTTCATAAAGTCACTTTCATCAATAATTTTTATGACATCAATCACTCTAAAACATCATTCTAAGTCACTTTCATCTAATATACAATTTCAATTTGAGCTCTCTAACTACATCAATCACACAAATCAAGTCTAGGGTTCATGAAATTGATCCACCAATTTAACCAATAAAAAGGTGTTGAAACTTACCCACAATCAACTCACAAGACTCCTCCAAGTGATCCCCAAGCAATGGCTTGAGCAAACAATTCCAAAATTCCCTTCAAATTCGTGGCTGACTTTTCCCTTTTTCTCACAAATGATAGGGTTTCAAAGGAACTAATCAGTGGGAAGGGGTGACTTTTCCCTTTTCCCTTCAAATTGCGTTTTGCATCTAACAGAAAGGGCTACAATCACTATTTCAGCCACTGAAGCCCAATTCGGGCAGGAAAATGGTCGAGACCTGAGCCCAAGATGGACGTGTTTTGCTGGAAAATTATTTTGATGTTTGGACTAAAGTTATAATTTTGAATCCAATGTACATGAGGCCCAGAGCCATTATTTCTGTTTTGTTTCCTTTTATTTTAGGTTGGATTTGTAAAGCCCGAAGCCCAGGTTGATTAGGGGTTAAAAGGGTGATAGTACGGACCTTGTGGAGGATTTTTTTCGTTTGAATTTGAATTTTAAAATTTTGAAATTAATAAAATTTTCTTTTCTTTCTCCCATTTTCTTTAATTAACCCAAGGGCTGAGGATTCCATGGTTGAATCCTGAGGACATGTGCCTCATTTTGAACCAAATCAGTTTCTCTTTCCAACTCAGTTTGACATCGCGCAATTGTGGGTGTTCAATCTGAGATACACGATTGCGTTCTTAGGAAAGAGATTAACCAATAGATTTAATGGTTATGTTGATTAACTCAATGAACTCAAGTCGAATGGGTTGATACTCCGCGATTGCGCGAGTAGACGCGTCGTATTCGACCAAATGCTAGGCGATCGTCTAGAGAGGGGTTCCTAAGCGAATGTAGGGATTCCAATTCCATTAGGGTCAGCCACGATTTGGTAATTATTTGTCCAATGATGGATATTCTTGGAATCCTAATTCTTGAGTTGGTTGCTTTTAATTTGATTATTCTTTTTTTCATTTCCGTTTAAATTTACAATCATATTAAAACCCTTCATTTTAGTTTCCGTTTTTCTTTAATTTATGTTTCTCCTTATTTTCTCTTTTTATTTAGTTCCCATTTTTATTTGGTTTCCGTTTTTATTCGCTTCCCGTTTTCATTTAGTTATTATTTCATTTAGTTTTCATTTTCATTTGGTTTCCATTTTATTTTTATTTTTATTTTTATAACTGAGCGATTAAGTTCATTGCAAACTCTTTGAGAGATGACTCAGGTTGACGTTTTACTACAAAATTTTAATAAACCTGATTTAATTAATTTGTGCGAGTTCGACAGCTCGTGTCAGTAGTTTCCTTTACATAACAGTTTACATGACTCTTCAATAAGCAAATCGTCAGGTCCTTTGGCATGATATGCATAACCTCAGCATTGATATTGAGGAACTTGGATTGTGGCTAGTGATTTCTACGACAAAAAAAAAAATGTTAATGAGAAAAAGGGAGGTGTTAGGCCAGACCCATCCAAATATACCCAATTTGTTGAGTTCCTAGAAGATTGTTGTGCGATTGATTTGGGTTGCGAGATGGCTTTTTACACTTGGCAGGAACCAAAGTGGCCTAATCTAAATCGGATCTTCAAAAGACTAGATAGATGTTAAGCTAATCTAGCTTGGTGCACTAAATATGAAGCGGCTAGAGTTATTGACCTTCCTAGAGTCAACTCAGACTATAACCCGCTATTGATGGAAATCACAAAAAAGCCTCAAGAGTGGGATCAAAAACAATTCTTCTTCTTTGCTGGTTGGTTGGACCACCTTGAGTTTTTGCAATTTATGCAGAAGCAATGGGATAACATAAAGGAAATTGCATTTATGCTCCAAAATATTGTCCTTCCATTGAAAAAGTGGAACAAGATAGTCTATGGAGACATTCATAGGAGGAAAGAATTCCTTATAAGACAACTTAGTGCAGTGCAACTTCAAAGGTCAAACCTAGACTCGGAGGAGCTGCAACAAATTGAATGAAATATTCACTAGAATTTTAAGATGACTCAGAAGTGAGAGGAACTTCTCTGGTATCAGAAATCTCGTCAGCAGTGGATAATAGATGCTGAAAAAAGCATAAGATACTACTATATGGAAACCGTTATGAGAAGAAAGTACAACAAGGTTATTCGCCTAAAGACTAATAACAACCAATGGGTGTCGAATAAGGAGGAGCTGAAGAGTTTGGCAATGAATTTCTATAAGAATTTGTTTACAGAGGAAGCCTCTCACAGGATATGGTTGGAGAATAACAGATGATCGATCTTAACCCAAGAAGAGGTAGAAGACATGGCTAAAATCGCTAATTTGATGAAGATGAACAAAACTCTAAAGCAAATGGGGGCCTACAAAGCCCCAGTCAATGATGATTTTCCCCTATTTTCTTCCAACACTACTAGCAAAAACTGAATCAACAAATTCTTGATTGCTTGCAGAAGATATGGATCACCCTGAGAATATAACAACTCTAAACTCCACTTTGTTGGTTCTTATACCTAAGGTTAGCAACCCTTATCTTAATTCAGTTTTGACCCATTTCTTGGTGTTCAGTATTATACAAACTGCTCAGCAAAATAATAGTTCACTGTCTAAAGAAAGTAATGACAAGAATCACATCACATGTCCAAGCTAGTTTTGTCCCTCAGAGACATATACACGATAATATCATAATTATTCAGGAGCTAATCCATAATATGCATAAGATGAAGGGTAGGAAATGATCAATTTGTTGATGGGTCATTATATCCATAATTCTTCTCTGTGAAATTCTCGAGCCTGGAGGATCTTAATCTGGCATTAAATGGAGGCCCCTGGGTGCTGATGGGTCATTATCTGGCAATAAGAAGATGGGAGCCCTTCAACCCCCATAAAGCAAATATCCATCGTGTGGCTGCGTGGATTCGTCTTCCAGGTATACCTCTTGAGTTTTGTGTTATCCTTGTTTTAAAGATGATTGCAAACTCTGTTGGTAAAGTTCTTAAGATTGATAAAACCACTTCACTGGGTGATAGAGGGAAGTTTGCGAGGGTTTGTGTTGAATTGGACCTCTCTAAACCTTTGAGAGGGGAATTCATATTGGAAGAGGAAGTGTTTAAGGTGGAATATGAAGGATTGTACCTGATTTGTCTTCACTGTGGAAAATATGGACATAATTCTGAAAAATGTCCGGATTTTACTAAACCTGCTGAGAGCAGTAACACACAGGAACCAGTTGTTGAAAAAGTGCCACCTATTGCCAACCATGGTGTGGGACCTTGGATGGTAGTGCAAAAGAAAAAATTCCCAAAAAACCAACATCCAAAGAAATCTGAAGGAAAGGCGGATAGAGCTTTTGGAGATGATATCTCCAATAAAAGAGGCTCCAGCCAGGCTAATCAAGAGCCTATGATCAATCCTGGTCCAGCTATTCCGAAAAATACCAATAGCAATTCAGCTGTGGGAGCTAGAATGAATGTGAACAAGGAGAATGAAGGGGCTACTCCTCTCAAGACTAAGCCTCAGGTTCCAATCAGGAAATCTCCATCAGCTCAGAAAAGAACTGCTGGTAAGTCAATCTATAAGCCTAAATCGTCTGAGAAGACATAATCCTTTATTTTCACTACTGCTTCTAAGTCAGTAGGGAAAAGCTCTAACTCTGTAGAGCTCCTTTCATCCAGTAATCCCACTAAACTGCGCCCTCAGAATCATGTCAACACGATTCCGGTTTGCCGTCTTGAAAAAAAGCCTATTCTGGTTGAGGTAGAGAAGGATCTGTGTGATAAGATTGCTGCTTCTAATCTTAGTGATATGCCTGGTCAAACTACTAGCAGTGATCTATGTATGGAGGATAATAAGCCTTCGGATATGGATACTACTCAATCTAGTAGTGATGTTCAATTGAAAAAAGGGGAACCTCCTGATAAAGAGGGGAAGGATGGAATGGAGATGGAAAAGAATTTAACCATGAATGAAGCTGCTCATATGATAGAGAGTGTTCAGGGGCTCAGTAACCCTGACCATGATCTAGTTATCCAATGAATTGCCTAGTTTGGAATTGTAGGGGTGCTGCAAAGAAATCTTTCAAGACATCCCTAAGTAATTTCGTAAGGAAATATAAGGTTGGCTTGGTTGCTATTTTAGAACCGAGAATTAGTGGGGCTATTGCTCAGAAAAAGATTAAACAACTGGGTTTCAATAATTTTGAATTAGAGGAAGCTGTGGGTTTCTCAGGTGGTATCTGGATCCTGTGGAAGGAAGATGCTTTCAATATAGAGATAATAGAAAAAAAATAGCCAGTTCATTCACATGTATTGCTCGATTAGTTCAGGGAATTCTTTTTTCTTAACTGTGGTCTATGCCAATCCCAGGGAGGATATTCGTGAGGAGCTATGGCCAAATATTAAGAGGATTAGAAACATTGTGGGTGGTCCTTGGGTCATAATGGGAGACTTCAATGAAATTGCTTCAGTTAATGAAAAAAAAGGTGGAGCACCTGTCAATAATGCTAGATGCCAGAAATTCTCCTCTTTCCTTAATGATTGTAATCTTTTGGATCTCGGCTGTAAAGGTTCTAAGTTTACCTGGAAGGGACCTAAATGGCTTCATCTTGACAGGGTTTTCAAAAGATTAGACAGAGTTTGTGTAAATGCAGATTGGAGAGTTGCTTTTGATGATGCTTATGTGAGATCCTTGCCCAGGCTTAATTCTGATCATAATCCTTTGCTCCTAACCTTGTCTACAAAAGAAAATGGTAAGAAGGATAGGCCTTTCAGATTTCTGGTGGCTTGGCTTGAGCATTCTTCCTTTTCCCATTTTCTCAAATTTGTTTGGAAACCTCATCTTAAAATTAACCAGAGCTTGTATGAACTGGTTAACCCTTTAAAGTCTTGGAATAAAAGGGTGTTTGGGTGTATTCAGATTAGAAAGGAGTTCCTACTTAATCAGTTGCATGAAATTCAACTGAATACCAATAACCACCTGGATCAGTTTAACTCAGACCTAGACAAGGCCCTCCAGGAAGAACTGAACCGAGTGTTGGATCAAGAAGAAGCTCTTTGGTTTCAAAAAGCTAGATGCAATTGGATAAAAGATGGAGATCGGAACACTAGATTTTATCATACGACTACTATCATCAGGAGGGCTAGGAATAAGATCCTAGAATTAAAAAATGATGAAGGTCATCCTGTTAGAGAAGAAGGAAATCTGAAGAAGCTTATTTTAGGGTTTTTCAATAACCTGTTTGCAGAAGAAAACTGTAATAGACCTTGGGCGGTCACTAGTGTTAACTGGCCTGGCCTTGTTGAATCTGATCTGAAGTTGATTAATAAGCCCATAACTGATCTTATGATTAAGGAGGATTTTTTTTCCATGGGTGGCCTCAAAGCTCCTGGCCCTGATGGATTCTCAGCTCTTTTCTTCCAAAAAAATTGGGATCTCCTGAAGAAGCAAGTGGTAGAGTGTGCCTCTCATATCTGGAAGAATCCAGGTGATGTTAGGGATCTCAATAAAACCTTACTTGTCTTAATTCCAAAACTTGCTAAACCTGAGAGAATTTCTCAATTTCGGCCTATAGCTCTTTGCTCAGTGTTATATAAAGGTATCAGTAAAATTATTGTTGGGAAGCTGAAACCCATTCTAAACAAGCTAATCTCCCCTCACCAAGTCAGCTTCGTTCCCAATAGGCAAATTCAAGACAATATTGTTATTGCTCAGGAGATGGTTCATTCTATGAATAGAATGAAAGGTAAGCGGGGCTTTTTTACTATAAAGATTGATCTCGAAAAAGCCTATGATCGCATGTCCTGGAGTTTCATCCATAAAGTGCTTAAGGAGATTAGTCTTCCTGATCAATTTGTGAATCTCATCATGCATTGCATCTCTACTACTGAGCTGGAAATCCTTTGGAATGGTGCTAAGTCAGGCAGAATTTCTCCTAGCAGAGGCCTTAGACAAGGGGACCCCATATCTCCCTATATTTTTGTTCTGTGTATGGAGAAGCTGTCTCATTTAATTGCTGACTGCATTAATAGAGAGGAGTGGAAGCCCATGAAAGCTGGAAAAGGTGGTCCAATTATATCTCACCTGCTTTTTGCAGATGATTTGCTTCTTTTTGGTGAAGCTAGCATCAATCAGATCAAGACTATTCTGAACTGTCTTGCAATCTTCGGTGACATGTCGGGGCAAAAGGTTAGTTACCCCAAATCAAACATTTTCTTCTCTAAGAATGTTTCTTCTGAGCTGGCTAATTCTATTGTGGAGATAAGTGGCTTTGCTCATACTAGGAATATTGGCAGATATCTGGGCTATAGAATGAAGCATGGAAGAATAAATAAACTACATTATGGAGAGATCATGGACAGAGTAAATGGGAGACTCCAGGGCTGGAAAAAGAGCTGCTTGTCTATGGCAGGGAGAGTGACATTTGCTAAATCAGTCATTTCAGCTATTCCTATGTTTCATATGCAGAATAGCCTTCTCCCAAAGGGCATCTGTGATGAGATAGAAAGAATTCAAAGGAGTTTTATTTGGGGAGACACTGATAATCATAGGAATCACCATGCGGTAAGGTGGGAGCAGCTCCAGATGGACAAAAAGCAAGGTGGTCTGGGGATCATCAATCTTAGAAAGCAAAATGAAGCTTTCCTGCAAAAATGTGCCTGGAAGTTAATTCAATCCCCGGACCACTTGTGGGCTCAAGTGCTAGTGGCTAAATATGGCAGAAATAAAGAGTTGTTAAAGGAGGTATCTTCTAAACCGTATGATTCTCATTTATGGAAAAGTTTATGCAAAGTCTGGCCAGATATGTTAAGTAACATCTCTTGGAAGATTGGTAATGGGAAGAAGGTTGATTTCTGGAAGGATGATTGGGCTGGTCTCAACACTAGCTTAATTTCGTTAGCAATTGTTCCTCCTTCAGCTGAGACTGTTGATCTCAAAATAAACCATAATACTTTCTCTTCAGGAGAGGGATGGAATACGCACTTTCTCTTTAACCATTTTAATGAAAGTGTAGTAAACCAGATTATGGCTATTCCTCATCCTGATGGGGAAGCAGGAGAGGATTGTGTTAGCTGGAGAAATTTGCTTCCAGGTCAGTCTATAGTTAAATCGGCTTATAGAAATCTGACCTGTCCTAACTCCCTCTTTAGTGATAGCTGCTGGGACCGGATATGGAGTTGGAAAGGGAAAGAGAGAGTTAAGCTTCTTTTGTGGAAAATGCTCCATGGTAGGATGCTAACTAAAGACTATATCAGCAAATGGAGTGATTCCTCTAATAGCTGCCCCTCTTGTCCTGACCTAGCGGAGACCCTGCTCCATGCTTTTAGAGACTGTAATAAAGCTAAAAAGGTCTGGCTAATACCTTTGTTGCATCCTCTTCCTCCTGGTTTTTTCACCTCAAGCTGTTCCAAGGAGTGGATTATCCTCAATTTGAATATAAAGAATACCCATGCCAAGGACTGGAGGGACTTTTTCTTTACCGTTTGTTATTTCTTATGGTATTGGAGAAATAAAGAGCTTCATGAAGGCTTTGTAAAGAGACCTGAAGACCCTTCTCCTTGTATTGCTGAATCAATTGGAGAGTTAAGGTGCTGTAACAGAAAATTGCAAACAAAAGTTGATCCTATATACCCCCCCATCAGATCCTCCCCTGCCTGGATTGCTCCAACTCAAGGTTCTTTAAAATTAAATGTTGATGGTGCAGTTTCTAATGAGAGAGCTGCATGTGGGGGATTATTGAGAGACTGGGAGGGGAATTGGGTTTCTGGTTTCTCTGTCTTTATTGGTTCCTGCTCCCCTTTGCAAGCTGAACTCTGGGCTATTTTACATGGGTTGGAGTTTGCTTGGAAATCTGGTTGGAAGAAAATTATTCTTGAATCAGATTATGCTCAAGCCATTGGCCTTCTTACCATGACTGGTAATGACACTCGAAAGCTACCTCTGGTAACTAAGATTCGAGCTGCTTTCAATAAGGATTGGTCTGTCTTGTTGAAGCATATTTCTAGGACCTGTAATCATTGTGCGGACTGGCTAGCGAAGAAAGCAATGGATGATCCTTTTGGTTTATCCACTATTACATCCCCTCACAGTGAGCTACTTAATCTTCTTACTGCTGATATGCTGGATCCGGGAGTCATCACTCCAGCTACAAGATGCTGAGTTTGTTTCTTCTGAGTCGATGATTTTTAGTTTTCTTTATGTCTTGCTTTTTCCTGTTATTGTTTGTTTTCTTTTGTTTCGTTTTGTCTGTTTCGTGGGGCAATGCCCCATGTATTTACCAAAAAAAAAAAGGGTAGGAAAAAATTTATGGCAATCAAAATTAACCTAGAAAAAATGTATGATAAAATTAGCTCGGGATTTTTGGAAAAAGCTTTGGTTGAAGTCAGCTTTCCCACCAAGATGAGGGAGATCATTATGTCGAAAGTATCTTCGACTCGCATTAATGTTCTGTGGAATAGACCTCTTACTGAGGAATTTTCCTCTTCAAGAGGAGTATCAAGGAGACCCTTTATCTCCGTATTTGTTTTTCATTGGAGTGGAAAAGTTATCGAACATTATAGATACGGTAGTAGAGGGGAATTTATGAAAGCCGATTCAAATAAAAAGGAATGGCCCCAAGATCTCCCATTTGATTTTTGCTGATGATTTGGTGTTATTTGCGAAAGCAAATTTAGAACAAATGAACATAATACTTAAGTGTCTATCATTGTTCAGCGACATTTCAGGTCAAAAAGTTAGCATTCAAAAGACAATTATCTTTTTTTTTTAAGAACACTCCAGATAATGAAGTTGAGAGTATCACTGAGTTAAGTGGCTTTAAAAGAGTTCGTACAGTTGGTCGATACTTGGAAGAATGGATGAATCATGGCAGAGTAACTAAGCAATCCTACAGTTGGTCGATACACTTGCACAATCGGTTATACTTTCCCTTCCATACTATCATATGCAATATGCCCTTCTGCTGAAGGCTATTTGCATGGAAATTGAAAAACGCAACGTCATTTCATCTAGGGAGAAAGGGATAGTCATAGACTGAGCCATGTGGTTAACTAGAATATTATCACTTCTCCTAAAGAAATGGGGCAGACTAGACCTTAAACGTCTAGAAAATATGAATGAGGCATTCATGGAAAAACTTGCTTGAAAAATCCATAAAGGCTCACAGGACTTATGGGTCATGATAATGCATACTTATAGAGAAGGAAACACTTACGCATAGTGGATGACGAACCTTCCCCTAGATCATCTAAACCATGCATATACTATTATATTTAATTCCCTTCCCCCTGGAATTAGTTTGTTACTATTAGCAGATAAATCCTCTGTATTCAGGGCTAGGACCATCTCAATGACTTAATTTGTTTTTTGTTTTTAGGGCTTTTGCCCCTTTTTTCTACCATAAAAAAGGATCAAAGAGGTGTAAAAGTATCATTGGTTGATATTTAAAAATAAAAATAAAAAATGGACCCGACTAGTCAATCCGTCTCACGATGGGTTGAACTCGATTTGAGCCTCATATTTGAGGTCAAAACGGGTTGCGGGTTGGGAGTCTCAACCCAACCTACTGTTTATGGGGAGTTAAATTGATGAAATCCGTTTTACCATCTCTAATATGCACTTATTTTCCACATAAGTGTATTAATAAAATTTTATTTGGATCCTAACACCTAAAGAATCACACATGTAGAGAGACTTATCATCTATAGTGTTAACGTATGGTGTATGCAATTCACAATTTGAAACTCCTGATTCTATTTGATTCTCACTTATATTAGAAAGGAAAAAAAAATGGCTTAGCCCAATCTTTACAACAAGTAGACCAGATTTGTCGTTGAGCTAAACTAAAATAGATTTAGAATTTGATTAAATTCAAATCGAACAAAATTAACTAGAAATAGGAGGTTGAAAAATTAAGTTTAATTTACAAAAATAGATTGGGGGCCAAATCAACGAGCTTAATTTGATAGCTTTTTTTTGGTAATAAATTTGATAGTTTTTTTGTTTTGGTAAGCATAAATTTGATAGCTTTACTTGAAGCGATACATACCAAAAAGGTATACAGACAAAATATGATATTGAAATAATTAAATTTATTTTATAAAAATAGATTAGGCCAAATGGATGAACTTAATTTAACACCTTTATTTAAAGCGATATAAGTCACAAGGATATATAAACAAAAGTCACTAATTCTAGCCTATTTTAAAATGAGGGATAAAATTAAAGAATAATTTTTCATTTATAATTTTTACTGAAAATATTTTTTAAATTGCTTATCGGATTGATTTGTCATAGAAACATTTGGGGTATTAAATAAATAAATAAATATTTTATATAAAATATTCATGTTCAATCTAAGTTATTATTGTAACGTATAACATGTCTTACATAAAATTTACACATTTACATAGTATAATTGTGTTAATCATTTGGGATTAGATCAAGACGAGTGCTTCGGCCCACTTTAAGGTTCATTTCCTTTCCTTTTTTTAATAACAAATCAACAACAAGAAAATTAACAAAGTAACAAGCTTTCATTTTAATTCATATATTAATTAACTAAGTTTCAAATTAATTTAATAAATACTTCTTCTTCTTTTTTGCAAAACATTAAAAGAATACCAACAAAAGTTAAGTGTGGTAACAAGTAAATCATTCTGTAATTAAAAGAGAAAGTTATACTTACGACCTATTTTCATTTACAACATCTTACAACCATAACTTAACCGATGATTTCTGTCAATCAATGATTATTATTTTCATAAATTAAACTCATTAATTAATTATTAATTCACAATAAATGATAATCGTTGATGGACGGAAATCAACGGTTAAGATATGATTATAAGAGGATATAAAAAAGAAAATTGTAAGTATAGCTGAAAGACAAAAGTTCAAAACTTAAATAAAGCATTTAATTAGAAAGATTTTCTGATTAATAAATAGCTCTAACTTAGAATAGTATTTACATGACTAGTTTTGCATTAAATACTTGTAATAACACCTATGCCAAAGACAAAAAAAATTATCAATTTAATCGATAATCTCCTTTGAAAGTATGAATTTTGGAACCGAATTTGACTTTTATTTTTGTTGTCATTTTCCCTTGACTGACTTACTTGTATCCCAATCCCATAGCCACCATACCAAACATAAATCTTTGGTTTGTCCATCGCTTTGTGCTTGCAGTTCAAACCTCTCTCTCTTTCTCTGTATCGTGTTTTCTAAGTTTGATTCCAAAACCCTCTTTTGCTCTTCAAGTCTTCTCTCCCCTATTGACCATTTTAATCCTCTTCTTCAACCATAACCATGCCCTTCTCTTCCACACACCATTTCTGATCCCATACCCACATGGGTCTTTCGCCTTTTGCTCCTAAAACCTTGGTTTCTTCATTTGATTCTACTCCAAAGTGCAAGGGCAAGTGCAAAGTTTTGTTCTTTTGCTACAACTAGAAGTGGGTTTTGGCTGGCTTCTTCAATCAAGGCCATCATAGGTTTTTCATGCTCAAACCTTTTTTTTTTTTTTTCTTGCTCTATCTGTTTTTGACTATTAGTTAATGCCTTGTTATCAAATTGCTGAAGTTGTGTTTGATGTAATTTGTGAATGAGTTTAGAATATTTTTAATGCTTTGTGTTGTATCACTGTATTATGGTTAGTTCTATTATGATGGCTGCTTCGAAGAAACCCCGCCTTAAACATGTGGCTTTGCGCCGTCTGTTATCTGTGGTGTTTATTACTTTATGTGGGGTTTTGCTACTGATATTTCTCCTTGGATCAAATTCAACATCAACCATTGGGGCTCATGATTTTGACAATGTTGATGATGGTTCTGGATATCATCATGACTTGAAGCTTACAAAATTTCATAGCCTCCCTCAACAGAATGACTTGTCACTTAAATTGGAAAAGCTAAATGGGTTGCCTCCAAGAAACATGGATTTGTATCCAAGTCTTGCCAAGGACCCTATCATTGTTGTTCTGTATGTTCACAACCGGCCTCAGTATCTGAAAGTCGTTGTTAAGAGCCTTTCCCAGGTGATAGGGATTAATGAGACCTTACTAATTGTTAGCCATGATGGGTACTTTGAGGATATGAACATGATCATTGATGGTATCAGATTTTGCCAAGTTAAACAGATATATGCTCCCTATTCGCCTCATCTGTTTTCTAATCGGTTTCCTGGGGTCTCGGCTAGTGACTGCAAGGACAAAGATGATGCTGAAGAAAAACATTGCGAGGGGAATCCTGATCAGTATGGAAACCACCGCTCACCGAAGATTGTATCGTTGAAGCATCATTGGTGGTGGATGATGAACACTGTATGGGATGGATTGAGAGAGACAAGAGAGCATTCTGGACATATTCTTTTCATTGAAGAAGATCACTTCATATTTCCCAATGCATATCGTAATCTACAGATTCTAACTTCATTGAAGCCTAAAAAATGCCCTGATTGTTATGCTGCAAATTTAGCACCTTCTGATGTGAAGTCAAGAGGTGAAGGGTGGGCGAGTTTAATTGCGGAGAGAATGGGAAATGTTGGCTACTCTTTCAATCGAACTGTTTGGAGGAAAATTCACAATAAAGCTAGAGAATTTTGTTTCTTTGATGACTATAATTGGGATATCACAATGTGGGCAACTGTTTATCCCTCATTTGGTAGTCCTGTTTACACGTTACGAGGTCCTATGACTAGTGCCGTTCACTTTGGGAAATGTGGTTTGCATCAGGGTCAGGGGGAGAATAAGGCTTGCATTGATAATGGCATGGTGAATATTGATGTAGGAGAGCTTGACAGGGTTTCTAATATTGAATCAGATTGGGAAGTTCACATCTTTAAAAACCAGCCTGGTTATAACGCTGGGTTTAAGGGTTGGGGAGGCTGGGGAGATAATCGAGACCGCGGTTTATGCTTGAGTTTTGCCAACATGTATCACTCCATAGGAACTGCATCTCCTCGGTAAGGGCTAAGTTTCTGGCTGTTTCTTCCTTTTTTTTTCTTCTCTCCCTCAATTTTTTTTTTTTGGTTTATTATATCACAGTTTGAGTAGATTAGATTCTTCAATACAGGAATTCATATTAGTCCTTTACAAATGGTGTTAGGGTTCATAATTACTTTGATAACTACCTCGTAATCTTATGTACTGGTTGTAACACTGAATGGATATTCAACTTGGTTATTTCCCCATGAAGGGAGCTTTTGTATTATGTGAACTGATCTCTCTCTCCATGTGCTCTTTCATAAAACTTAGGGTGTGGGAGACTGCATTATAGGAGCCTTTGAGACCGTAAATTTTCTTTATTTATGTCTTCCCATGTATCTGTCATTGCAAGAGAAGGCATTAATCTGGTTATGCTACTGGAGAGTATCTTTGTTCTGTGATTTGCTGCAAGCTTGAGGATTTGGCCAAAGATCTCTACTTTTATTTTAACCAAAATATTGGGTCATCACTATTTAAATTTGAATGCAAGAAATAACATATGGATTAAATCATTAATGAAGTTGATGCATAGCTTGTTAATCACTTGTCAACAGTTAAATAAGGCATACACAGTTTCACTTAAAGGACTGAAGCTTCAAATTTTGCAGTGAAGCCCAAACACTGAAATAGTTCAACATGTATACTAAATTAGATAAACAGAGACTGGTATGCACAAAAATAGCACAATAAATAACAGTACTAAAATTTTTCCCTGTTTCAGGAAGATAGAGCATTCTTTGTTAGAGAGAACCTGGAGCATTCTTTTGGTGTTACATCAAATGATTTCCATAAATCTCGTTACGGGAGATTAAAATATAAGCAGTTGAACCAGCTTTTTTTAAAACTTGTTATCTCTTGTCCTATGGGACTATCTCACTTCAAGTTGTCCTATGCATACAAGACATTCATTGCCATTATGGCGAATATATTTTATAGCGAAAATGCATCAAATATGAACTTTGATATCTTGAAGAGCTAATGCTTAGTAACAGTAAGGACAACCAGCTCTTCTTTTTTGAGTCATCCTTGTTAGAAGTTATTCTCTAGTTTCCTACCATCCTTACTAGGGTCCTTTTAGGTCTTCCACCGTAAGCATACCAACAAAACTATAGGGTGACCCTTCCAGCCACAACTCAAAAGTCAAACCTTGTGTTTCATCTATCCTAATTTTTCGTGTGTCATGAATGTTGGATATATTAATAATATAATCCAATAATATGTTCACATATAGCACAAGCCAATAGTGTGATCGATATAATGTTCAAACAAATATGAATCATCCATATCCGGTCCAAGACAATTAACTCGGCTTGGCTCAGCGGTAAGCTTGCTTGCCGTGGTGTGTCAGGTCGCGGGTTCGAATCAGTCTCTCTGCAAAAAGCAGGGGAAAGACTGCCTAGAGTATTCCCTTCCCCAGACACTCACGAAGTGGGTATTTGAACTGGGTCGGCCCCTTTATTATTAATATATCCAACAATGAATTCATGTGAAACATTATGATTTGGGGCATCACTTCAGTAAAGGATAAGGATATCATAGGAATCTCCTATAATTCGATACGTTAGTGTTTTTATGTGGTTATATTTTTTCCCACTAAGCAGCTTCTTCTAAATATTAAAGCAAGACTCTGGTTATGAATAAATGGGTAAGCTACAACTGTCAACATTTTGGCAAGTATAAATTAAACTAGAGTATAACAGTAGTACACTATTGGTATAACAATGAAAATTTTATAAGTAGAGCATTACTAGCTTTCACCAAGGTCAAGCAAAACAAACTTGAAATCTCCCCTAGGGCATAAAATAGACAAACAAATGGCATAAAAGACTATCATGTAGTGAACCTTGCTTACTGTTGCAATGTTACATTTATCCTGTGCATGGATTCATCAATGTACTGAAAGTAAACATGCCTCCAACTCTTCTTCATCAATAAGCTTCCAATCACTCCCCAAAACCCGTAGCAAAGCCAAGTGCTATGACAAAGTAAAACCACAATTTCTCTAACTTATCTTTATCTTCATCTTCATTGCCATGTTGGGAATCATCATCAGGATTCAGGACACTCATTTGGCAGTGGAGATCTACAGATAAATGGGTTGCCAGTATAAATATATGGATCATCAAAGGTTGCCAATTGGTCCAAAAAGGTTGTTGTAGGACAAATTTAAGTGGCTTAACCATGATAAATTATGCCTGAAAGTTGGTCATGAGAGATGCCAAAAGATTCAAGTGACTTTATGATCCCTATCCTTTCAGGGATTTCTACTGACAGATGATTGTATGATAGTTTTAAACCTTGCAATGAAGTAAGCAAAGTTATCCCCTTCAGGAATAGGTCTACTCAAATTGTATGGTGACTACCAGTTTTAGATTTCTGGTATAATCAAGTTCTGTTCCTTTTATGGCCTCTCTGACATCTTGTTCATACCATTCATAATACCTAGGATATTTAAGAGTTTGGGTAACAGAAGATTTCTTTCCTAAAATCATTCCTGTGAGGTTTTCACTTTTCAATGTAGTGAGGGATTGAGCCCATCAAATTGTTGTTTAAAAGGTCCAATATTTGCAGTGCAGAAAATTGGCATAGTTGTGAAGGAGTTGTTCCATGGGGAAGGATCTGTTTACAAACTTTTTTTACAAATTACACTAAGTATGATCGGTCATACACTCTTGATTGAAGTACGACCGGTTATACTTAGTGTAATTTTTAAATAAAAAATTTGTAAATATAACCTTCCCCTTGTTCCATTTAACTTATTTTGTCGTAGCCTAAGAATCTGCATGAGGACAACATGTTCCCGGTTCATGAAGGTACAATCCCTGACATTTGGTTCTCTCCAAGATCTAAAGTTTACATATGCTTTAAATTTCTCAAATACGGTGGAAACTCCCCTTGAAGACTGTTATTGTTCCAAAAGAGCTTGGAATATAACACCTCATAATTTGTTTGTTGTGCTCATGGATGACATATTTTTCTCATTGAGTCCTTGAGTAGCGCTCAAATAAAATGTACAAGGACATTGTGCACAATGAATTTGGAATTGAAGCAAGTTAGTAATATGGAGCAATGTTAACGAGCACGGGTTCAAGGGGTAAGGAGTTTGTTTTTAATAAAAGATTTTAAATTTGAGTTACGTGAATGAAGAAAATAATTTCGGAAGAGTCGCTTCCTATATTAGATATAATGTTGAGAATTGAATTAGTCATATAATTGATAAACTGGTACATGTAGTAACATTGAAAAATCTATCAGTAATATTTTATTCGTATACATTAAGATCAAAATAATATATACTTTTTGGTTTATCATCTATCATTTAATATGACCACAAAAAATTTCCTACACACATAACATTTTGTGGGGCTTGCAGCAAAAATAAATAAACTCCGACACGCAAAACGAATCTCTATAACATAACACAATCATTTTTCCTACAACATAATTCTTATGAGTGAAGTTAATATGGTCCGTGACTTTAAAAAAAATTAGGTGAGACTCAGGTAAGAGAAAGAGATAAAAGGTTGAGGAGAGAGAAGAAAGAAAAGAGAAAAGAAATAATTTAATACACGTGTCGATTTTTTAGTGGAAGGACCACGATGGTCCTGTAGCATTTAAAAAAATTTCAACTCTTATAAAACCCATATTTTTCTTTAAAAAAAAATAATATATACTTTTTGAAATATATGAAAACAAAAATCATTTAACTATATTTTTATATTGTTTAATTTTTATAAGATTTTATACAAATAATCAATAAAATATATGATTATATACAAGAATTAAATCAATAAATTTACATTTTATGTAAAGTTATCAAATAATATAAAACATTTCAAATTACTTGATTATTTTTAGAATAGTAAAAAAAAAAGGCATACAGAACGAAAATTCATTGTGAGATAGTGAGAGCATGATTTCGATCCTTCATAGTATCATCTTTGAAAGATGTTTGAAATCTTAATTCTGGACTTGTCCCGAATAGGATTATCTTCCATAGAAGATACATGTGATTTATCCAAAAAAAAAAAAAAAAAGAGGGGGCAAAGAAAAATTCATAAATACCACAAGATGCATTACTAATCCGAAAATGATTTAACATAACTTGGGTAATTAAAGTTTGTATATGGAAAAAAAAAAGTCTGATGTTACTTTATACAACTTTATCTAATGTTCATCGAAACAACGTTATTTTGAGGTTGAAAAATTTAAAATTTAGAATGATAAAGACTATTATAACCCTGAAATAAATTAAAATTATAAAAATATCATGATTTCCATCTCAAAACGACATCGTTTCGATAAACATTTGATAAAGTTATCTAAAATAACTTTAGAAAACACAAACCTCTGTATATTTGGTAAACAAAAGTTGAAGAATATACGAGCTTTGGTGAAAACTTAGGTTGCATTTTATTACTATAACCGTCCCCTTATTATTATTTTAAAGTTGTGGTACATTTTTCATTTTTATTTTTTAAAAAGAAAAAAAAAAAGGCTTAATTCTTCCCAAAAAACCGGTTCACAGCACAGCACATGAGAAGCAAAACGGCGCGTATTCATTCTGCATCCTTCTCCTTCACCACAACAACCTTGCTCGCTACACTCCTCTTTCTCTCATGTGGAGCGCGAGCAACAAATCGAGATCAATGCCAACGGCACCTCATCCTCACCACTACCAGACTCGGTGCACTCGCACACACCAGATCGGATCCTTACTCATCTTCGTAGCCACCTTCTTCTTCACCAGGCTCTTCGACCACTCCTACGCCCCGTGCTCCCTCACCGCCGATACGGTGCGCGCGTCGCACCATAACAATTTCATTGCACTCGAATCCCAACTCTCCCTCAGGATCTACGTTTACGAACCCCAAGAAATCAACGGCTTGAACGAACTCATGCACGGAAGGGACGGTAAGATCACTGAAGAAGCTTGCTTGAAAGGCCAGTGGGGCACTCAGGTAATTTCACTGCTTTATTGTCCTTAACCTCAATTAATTAATTAATTAATTTTAGTATAATCTTAATAATAATTAATGTTGTGGTTGTAGGTGAAAATACACAAGCTACTCTTAAATTCAAGATATCGAACGCGAAAGAAAGAAGAAGCGGATCTGTTCTTTGTTCCATCGTATGTTAAATGCGCGCGAATGATGGGTGGTCTTAACGACAAAGAAATTAACCAGACCTATGTTAAAGTAACATTCTTCATTTTATTTCTCTCAATTGGACATTTGCATTAGCTTTGTTTTTTAATCTTTTTTTTTTCTAATTTGAGCTCAGGTCATAAGCCAAATGCCATATTTTCGCTTATCTGGAGGCCGCAACCACATTTTTGTTTTCCCCAGGTAAAATAAATAAATTAAGAAAGGAAAAGAAAATCACTAGTGGTAGTAGTTATTTCTTGCATTATGAAAAGCATGTGGAAATCATGTTTTAAAGTGATTTCATGACGTATGTGTATGTATTATGGATATTTAGGTTGGGTTTTTTATGCATATCTAGGTAGAATACAATAGTATGGCAAGTGTTTGTGTTATAAAATAATTTATGGCAGCATAGTTAGTTTTTTGTGTTCCACCTTGTACTTTTTGTTGGTGTTTGAGAGATATAATATAAAACCATTGATGAGCTTGAACTTTTAGGTGAGATGGTTGTTTATTATGATATTTGATCCTCACTGTCCTTCGTTCTATTAAAAATAAATAAAATTTAATATTGTGGAGTTTCTTAACACGGGTAGGGGGCTGGATGCATTCTCCATACTTCAAATCCAATGGACTCTCGTATAATGGGACTGTGTTAGAGAGTAAACGAAGAGAGAAAGGAAAGGAGAGAGAATCTGAAAGGAGCTTAGTTTTTGTAATTGTGAGAAAATGAATATTGAATTAGAGAATTACAAAGGGGTCTAGTTATAGACCTACTAAACTATGCTAACTACAGTGAGTTAATTAACTATACAATATTAACTCACTGAGTTAGAATGTAACAGAAAGCTAATCAGTTACACAATTAGTTCCAGATCAGTTACAACAATGTAACTGACTCTACAAAGTAAAGCTGGTCAGTTACAACAGTTACAACAATGTAACTGACTCTACATAGTAAAGCTGAGTTACTCTAATATTCCCCTTTTAAGCTCAAGGGGGTTTGGTCAGCATTGCATGATCTAAGACCTTGAGCTTATCTCTAAGATCTGCAAATCTGGAAGCAGAAAGAGGCTTAGTGAAGGTATCAGCAACTTGCAGAGAGGATGGAACATGCTGCACAATAAGAGACTTAGCCAAGACTTTTTCCCTGACAAAGAAAACATCTAGTTCCATATGTTTTGTTCGAGAGTGCAAAACTGGATTATGAGCAAGAGCAACTGTGCTCTGATTATCACAGTAAATGACAGGGACTTTAATTGGAATTTGGAGCTCTTGTAAAAGAGATTGCACCCACAATATTTCTGCTGCAACATGGGCTAAGCTTCTATACTCAGCTTCAGCACTTGAGGGTGCCACTAGGGACTGCTTCTTGGCCCACCAGGAGATAAGATTGGAGCCTAAGAACACACAAGCTCCGGAGGTTGACCTTCTATCATCTGGATCTGAACCCCAATCAGCATCAGAAAAGGCCACAAGTGAGAGAGGTTGCTGTGATGAGGGTGGATTAAAAACCAAACCATATGATAAAGTGCCTTTTAGATACCTCAAAATGCGTTTAACAATTTTCCAATGTTCCTCAAGTGGCTGGGATAAAAACTGACATACTTTATTCACACTATATGCAATTTCAGGTCTTGTTAATGTAGCATACTGTAGTGCTCCAACAATAGACCTGTAAAGTGAAGGATCAGGAACATAATTGGAACCAAATTTGCTTAGTTTGCATCCACTGGGCATAGGAGTAGAAATCCCTTTGGCTTCTGTCATTCCTGCTTTGTGCAGTAAATCTCTAATATATTTGGATTGAGATAACAGTAGTCTTCCATTGGAGAGGGGTTTGACTTTAATTCCAAGAAAATAATCCAGATTTCCAAGTTGTTTCAAGGCAAACTTGTTGTGTAATTGATCAATCAGATTCTGGATCAAATTAGAATTGTTTCCTGTAATGATGATGTCATCCACATAAACCAGAATAAAAATGCAGTTACCATTAGATCTAAGAATGAAGAGAGAATGGTCACATCTGCTGGAAACAAAACCAAAGTGATGAAGGGCTGCCCCAAGCTTTTCAAACCAAGCTCTAGGAGCTTGTTTTAAGCCATAGAGAGATTTGTGGAGCTTGCATACAAGTGTTTTGTCAGTAGCTTCAAACCCCGGAGGTTGAGACATATATACCTCTTCTAAAAGATCTCCATTGAGGAAGGCATTATTCACATCAAGTTGTTTTAGAGACCAGCCATGAGATAAAGCCAAGGTGAGTATAATTCTGATAGTTATAGGTTTTACCACTGGAGAGAATGTTTCATTGTAATCCCAGCCATATTGTTGATGAAAGCCTTTGGCAACAAGCCTGGCTTTGTACTTGTTGATTGTGCCATCATAATTTTCCTTTATTTTGAAAACCCATTTGCAGCCAATGGGTTTTTTGGATTCTGGCAGAGGCAGAAGAGACCATGTCCCATTAGCTATAAGTGCATCATATTCCTGTTTCATAGCTTCAGCCCATTTGCAATCGGCAAGAGCTTGTTTTACATTTGTTGGTTCCATGTGAGCAGTGAAGAGAGAGGGGGCTGGACCCTTTGACCTGGTATGAATGGTATGAGTAGGAGAGTGCATTTTGAGATTTTTATAGGGTTGATATTCAGACCCAGATGAGGGTGCAGAGGAAGAAGAGGAAGTGGGAGAGATTAAAGTAGAGGGAGACAAATCTGGACTTTGTGAAGACTGAGAGGAATTAGTGTGAGTTTGTAATGAAGTAGAATGAGATATGGGAGATTTATTTGTAGCTGAAGAAGATGTATTGGCAGAACTAGAAATATGTGATGAATGACAATTATTAGAAGGAGAACTTGGAGATTGAGTGCTAGAGGATGCAGAACCAGAAGAATCAGAAGCTGTATGGGAATAAGATGCTGTAGATGATGTATCAATGAGCATATTAGGTGAGTTGTTGACATGTCCAGAAGAGGAAATGAGTGAGTTAGATTGAGATGGGAATTCGGGTGCAGGTGGTGATTCTGATGCAGTTGGTGACTGTGAGATAGTGTTTTGAGGAAAATGAGAAGAGTAGTTGTTGGCAGAGGTGTAAGATATAGGGATTATGTTACTTGAGTATGTAGAAAGAGAAGTATTTGAAATGCTGGAGGAGGGTGAAGAAAATAATGTTAGATAGGGAAACTTGTATTCATTGAAAACAACATCTTTGGAAATGTAAATCTTTCCATCAGTACACAAGCATTTATATCCTTTGTGACTTGGTGAATAACCTAGGAAGACACATTCTTGAGATCGAAAGTCAAATTTATGTTTGTTGTATGGACGAAGTAGAGGAAAACAGGCACATCCAAATGTGTGAAGGAATTGGTAATCAGGGAAAGTTTTGTAAAGTTCAAAATAGGGAATTTTGAAATTTAAAGCTGCAGTAGGTAGCCTATTTATCAAGTAGACAGATGTAAGAAAGGCATGGTCCCAATACTTAAGTGGAAGAGAAGCATGTGCAAGGAGTGTGAGACCCATATCAACAATTTGTCTATGTTTTCTTTCAACTAATCCGTTTTGGTGATGAGTGTGAGGACAGATTAGTCTATGTGTTATTCCTAATTCTGCAAGAAATTTTGTGAATGGTCGAAATTCACCACCCCAATCAGTTTGGACAGACTTGATGTTGTGTTTGAATTGATTGGAAATGAAAGAGTGAAAGTTTTTGAAGGTGGTTAAGGATTCTGATTTTTGTCTAAGAGGATAAATCCATGTGAATCTTGTTGTAACATCAACAAAAGTGATGTAATACATGAAACCTTGGGAAGATTGAATGGGTGCAGGCCCCCATAAATCACTAAAAACTAGTGCAAAGGGTTCATTGTATTCAGTGGAAGAGGGAAAAGATGGTAATCTATGGGATTTTCCCATACAACAAGCTGTACAAAAATCAGAACTAGTTTTATTTCCAACTGGTATATTACAATGAGACAGTACTCTTCGTACAGCATCATGGTGAGGATGTCCTAATCTGGAATGCCATAGAGTGTAGCTCTTTGATACATCATGTACAGACTTCTGATCACTACTGACTTTATTACATGACAAAGAATTACAAGCTAAACTGGGTAATTGACAAGTTGACAGATTACAAGAAGATTTGTTTAAAAGAACTGGAGTAGTGGCTTGGAGTCCCTTGAATTTGTAGAGACCATCTTGTCCAAGAAAGCCTTCAAGTAAGACCTCCTGGGACTCCTGTGATTTAACAAAGCAATGAGCAGGATGAAATTCAAAGTAAACGTGGTTATCTTTTGCAAATTGGCTGACACTGATTAGATTTTTGGTAATTTTTGGTACTAGAAGGAGATTATGTAAAGATAGAGAAGTATGTGGGTTAAAAGGTGAGATGAAACTACTTGAACCAATAGATGTAATAGACAAACCTTGCCCATTTCCAACAAAGATCTGTTCTGGGCCATCATACTGAGAGCTTTGGATCAGATTGTTTGGATCTGAAGTGACATGGTGTGAAGCTCCCGAGTCAGGATACCAATCCAGAGAAAATTGGCCATTAGTGGAGGCAGGAAGTGCATGTAGAGATCCACCTTGAAAAGATGATGCTGTAGAACTAGGAGCAGCAGGTATGGAAGGCAAAGAATTCCAGTTTGAGCGAGCCGGAATTTGAGAGAGTCCCAAATTTGCTGTTGCCGGAAAACTCGCCGAAGTGTTCGCCGGAAATCTCACCGGAAAATTCGCCGGATGGTGCACAGTTGTCGAAAAAATGAGACGGAGTGGACTGTGGAGGTACGAAGTCTGTATTGTATCTCCACCAACAGTTGACAGCCTCGTGTCCATTTTTCCGGCAGAGTTGACACGTTACAGTGAACCTGCCACCGCCTCTACCACCACGATTTCGGCCGCGTCCACCACGCCAACTACCTCGCATTGGTTGAACATAACTTCTCGAGTCAGTTTCTTGACCATAGCTTCGTCGTTGAGTAGTCTCTGAAGATCTGGTGTTCCCCTGTTCTTGAGCACCTAAAACAGAGGTGAACAGAGGAGAGTTGTGAGCAATGTTAACTGAGTTAAAGGACGAAGTACTTGCTTGAAACTTTGCAAGCATCGCTTCTTGAGCTAGGAGTTGTGATTCAAGATCTTCGAAAGAACTTGAATCTCTTCCTCTGAAGTAGGTAATGAATGGACCATAGTCTTCAGGTAGTCCTTCGAGTACTGTTTGAATATCAGAAAACGGATGACCAATTGCTATGAGTGTATCACTGAGAGCTTTTGCACGAGCTATAAACTCTTCGATGCTCTTGTCACCTTTCTTGATATTGATTAGCTCAGATCTGACTTGATTTACCTTTGCCTTGGTTACTGAATCAAAATACCTGTGAATCTTGTCCCATGCTTGATGAGATTGACGTACACCAAGAATTTTATTGATGATTTCTTCAGAAAGCGTGGATTGCAACAAAGATAGGAGCATCTTATCTGTTTTCGCCCAATCAACAAACGAAGGATTAGCGATTTCAGCGACTCTATCTTCCTCTGATCGAAAACGAGGAGGAATTTGCGGATTAACAAGATAGCGCTCTAATTGATGAGCTATTATTGGTGGTTCGACGATCTGCTTCCATAATAGGAAGTTCTTGCTCGTTAATTTCACCGATAATTGCATGTTGAACAGCACAGGTGATTTAGAATCACCTAGAGTATTTTGATTTGCAGAAGATACTGATTCTGATTGGTTTTCTGTAGCGGAAGTCATGGAAGGGAGAAGAAATTGGATCAGGGCCCCAAGAATGGAGCTCTGATACCATAAACGAAGAGAGAAAGGTAAGGAGAGAGAATCTGAAAGGAGCTTAGTTTTTGTAATTGTGAGAAAATGAATATTGAATTAGAGAATTACAAAGGGGTCTATTTATAGACCTACTAAACTATGCTAACTACAGTGAGTTAATTAACTATACAATATTAACTCACTGAGTTAGAATGTAACAGAAAGCTAATCAGTTACACAATTAGTTCCAGATCAGTTACAACAATGTAACTGACTCTACAAAGTAAAGCTGGTCAGTTACAACAGTTACAACAATGTAACTGACTCTACATAGTAAAGCTGGTCAGTTACAACAGTTACAACAATGTAACTGACTCTACATAGTAAAGCTGAGTTACTCTAATAGAGAGATATAATATAAAATCATTGATGAGTCTTTAGTTAATAGCTTAAGCTTTTAGATGAAATTCATGTTTGTTTTTAGATATGGGTAGGCTTTCCTATTAAGCTAATACATACTTGGTCAATTTATTTCTTTTTCCTTTTTATAAACAGTGGAGCAGGAGCTCATTTGTTCAAATCTTGGGCGACGTTTATAAATCGCTCCATTATTCTTACCCCGGAGGTGATTACTTCTCATCACAGTGTATTAGTTTTAAATGCTTATCTGAATCTTTCTTACTTAAATATGTTTATGAACCAAACTGCTTGTTTGGTACGACAAATCGAGTCTTTAACAATTTGGGAGATGGAATTATGTAAAATGTAGAACAAGTGGGGAACAAAGTAGGGAATGTAATGTATGTGAACAAATGCAGATGTGACAATGAGGGAATGCTTGAACAAACTGATGTGGTAGTTGATACATGCTGACAGCAAACGAACCGTTCATATGAAATTATTTATTCTTCACTACTTTTTGAGTGAAAATAAAGAAAACAAAAGGTTTAAACTTGTAAAGAGCATTAATTGAGTATATTTTTAACCTTAGTTTTCTTTTTGGTGGTTTTGATTTAGATTTTTCTTTATATTTCATTAACAAGGGGAAAAATTTAAAAGTCTCATAAACTGAGAACCTGCCTTTGATTAAGCAAATTTAACTTCCACAGTCTTGGCTATGGACTTGAAAGACGTGGAGAAGTTGGTTCAAGAATATTGCATTGTCATTTTGTTAGCAATGGTAAATCAGTAAAAAAGAAGCTTTTGTAATGATTAAGAAGTTAAGCTGGAATTGCACGCCCTTTTTTGGGCACAGATAGTACTAGATTGTTTATATCAATGAGCCAACGGCTGATTTGGGTTGTCTAGGTGGCCTGGTGCAGCCTCATCAACCATTGCCTAAAAACATTATCCTTTCATGTTTTCCTCTTATATTTTTGTACCTGCTGAGACATTGCTTAAAAAAATGATTCTCTTAAGGGGTTGTTTGGTTAACAAAATGAAAAATCATTCCTTGAATAAACATTGCCAGGGAAGTATGGGAATGTTGATATCAGATTCCTGGAAATGTTATAACTGTTTGCTAAACCTCCATATTCCCATATCTTTGACTGCTGAGATTCATAATAAAATAATGACTGGATGCATGAAGTCAATACGAGAGGTTATCTGCTCTAAAAGTTTGTTCTTTGGCATTTCAACATAGGGAGATCGAACTGATAAAAGAGATACAAGTGCCTTTAATACATGGAAAGATATAATCATTCCAGGTAATGTCGATGATGGTATGACTAAAGCTGGGGCTACTTTGGTCCAGCCTTTACCTTTGTCAAAGCGGAAGTACTTGGCAAATTATTTAGGACGTGCACAAGGAAAAGCTGGCCGAGTTAAGCTAATGGAGCTTTCAAAACAGTTTCCAGATAAGGTATGTCATCTTCTGTGACGAGTTGGTTCTTTGAGTGAAGTTTTCTCATCAGCAGAATGCTATCTTTCAGGGTTGTCTTGTGATTTTTGTTCTTTTAATACACAAAATTTACGTATCTTCAGTCAACGTGATGCTAAATGCAAACCTTGTGATGGCTGATAGATACCAATCACCATTTATGTGGATCTAATTTCATTGTCAAGTTTTGAAAAAGCTTTATTTCCATTAGAAAGTGATTTAGTTTCTATAGATTACATGTTAGTTTCTTTGTTGTGGTATTTCTAAGCAATTTGCCCCACCAAATTTGATTTTAATGGTGGGAGAATTACTTGTTGGTATCATTTAGTTGCCATTAAGAATTTTGTAGATTTTTCTCTCATGTCCGTTTTTAGTGATGAGTATTTTACCATATACAAAAAAATTTATGCAGCATGTATTGATGGTATAAACAGTTGGAATGTCCAGATTTGAAATTTAGTGGACCAGACAAGTTGGGAAGGAAAGATTACTTTGAACACTTGCGCAATTCCAAGTTTTGCCTCGCTCCACGTGGGGAGTCATCTTGGACCCTTCGCTTCTACGAGTCTTTTTTTGTGGTAGTTTTCTCCCCTATGTCTTGTATATGTGTATCATTAGACCTATAGATAACCATATTCCATTTAACAGGAATGTGTTCCAGTTATATTATCCGATCAAACAGAATTGCCATTCCAGAATGTCATTGATTACAGTCAGATATCGATAAAATGGCCATCCAGTAGAATAGGTCCAGAACTTTTGCAGTACCTGGAATCTATACCAGGTTAGAATACTCTTCTATTTACCGAATAAATCTTTGGTACTACTGCTGTACCAAAGATTCAGTGCTTCCCACCAACGAAAAAATATTACATGTCAGCTAATTTTATTTTATTTTTCTGTCAAATTTTTTCTCTCTCCTCTGATGTGTACTACTCTCATTGATGAGATGCACTGAATCTTGGTACAACAGTAGTACCAAAGATTTATTCCTATTTACCTCCCAGTTACACACACCGTCCCCCTCTTGTATCTCTTTGATTTGAATCTTTATTTTTTGTACTGTGCAGATAAAGAAATAGAAGCAATAATAGCTCGCGGTAGACTAGTGAGGTGCTTATGGGTCTATGCTTCAGATTCAGAACTTTGTTCAGCAATGCGTGGAATTTTGTGGGAACTCCAGAGGAAAGTGAGGCAATTTCACCACTCGGCTGAAACATTTTGGTTGCATAATGGATCTATTGTAAATAGGAACTTAGTTGAATTTTCCAAATGGGAACTCCCTGTGCCTTTGCCTTGATAAGATGGGAGATAGTTTTCTTGTATAAATCATTTGTTGGTATAGCTATTTTTCCAATCATAATTTGTTACAACTTACAAGCTTATATGAGTTATTGTTGATTGTCATCTAATATTATTACACAAAACAAAGGTGGGTCATATCTATGAAGCACCGACACTTCAAAAACCCTGACGTGTCGTGTCCGACACTTCCCGACACTCTCGGACACTCCGACACTCCCCGACACTCCAACACGCATTATAGAAATTCAAAAAAAGGTTCAAATGTTGATTTGCGTTGAGTTTTTAGTTCCAACTATTAGATTCGTTGGATTACGATTATCATTTTATTGAGTTTAATATAAATATTTGGGATATGTTATGTTTCTTTGCAAAATTTATGAATATTATAGGTTTAGATTCATTTTTTTGTTAAATTATTGAATATTAAATATAATATATACTACATAAATTAAAAATATTATTTAATATCAAAACGTGTCCTAACGTGTCGAAATCTAACATTTTTTAGAATTAACGCGTCGGAGTGTCGTGTCGTATCGTGTCACGTGTCCCGTGTCGGTATCGGTGCTACATAGGGTCATATCACGGCATGTGAGAGTAATTGTTTTTCCTTCCACATTGGTTGTTTCTTTCATAAAGCTATTACATAATTAATTTACATCTTTGTATGACTAGACCATAAGTAATTTTTTTAACTATATAAATGTGTTTAATGGTATCTACATATATTTTATTTACTTATTTTGGTAAATAATGATATCTACATTTACTGTGTACATTAACAAGACTCATTTGTTTTAATTTTAAAACTTGAATTTTGAATCAGTTTATTTTATTCTTTTATTCTACAAATACTTTTTATTGATAATTTCTTTAAAAAAAGAGAGTAATTTTTAATTTACTAAAATAATAAATTTTAGTCATATCTTATTTTATTTTGTAGTTCTCTGTAATTCAAAAGAGCTGATCTCGGTTGGTTTTAAATTTTATGTATGCGGTCACCGAACGACGGTCCGACCATAACCCTCTAATTTTGAATTTTTACCTATTGTGGAGTTGAATATTAGCTAGCACATGATAATATGAAAGTAGCAAACATGAGGATGTGTGGTTATACAAGAATGAATAAGATAAAAAATGAAGATATTTGACGCAAAGTAAAAGTAATACGGGTGGCTGAGAAAATAAGAGAACATAGATTGAGGCTATGTGGGCACGTAATGAAAAGGCCCCGGCATGTTCCTGTAAGAACAAAAGTTTGTTATCAAGAGCTCAACTCAAAGAAAGGTAGAGGTAGACCAAAACTTACTTGGGGAAGGTAGTAAAGCAAAACTTAATCGATTGGGATATAAATTGGCGGACAGTGTGCCTTAGAACGAAATGGAGAAAACCTATATGCATGGTGGAGGGTTTGACCCGTTGTTATTCCTATGTTCCAGATGGTCCCTTTTTAGTCAGTGTTTAAAAACCCAGCCCGGCCATCGACCCGGCAGAGGTTAGAGGTCACGGGTTCAACCGGGGGTTACGAGGTCACAACGCTGACTCGGTTTTATATATTAAAAAAATATAAATATATATATCCTATATGAAAATATTAAAAAACAAAACATCAATCATCAAATATTCAAAATATACTTAACATAATTCACCAGTTACAACCACAAGTCAATATTACATAACATAATTATAGTATCAAGATACCAAAGTACAAAACTCATATTCAAATAGAGTTAATGAAAAGTAACATCATCATATTGAGGCTCTCCTTGTCCTTCTCCACCATTGCCATCCAAACCTTGAGGAACATTGCTTTCATTTTGGGGTACAATGGCCATATGAGGTTCATCATCCTCATCTAAATTCAATTCATCTACAATAACATATTATATGTAAGTTAATAAATAATATAACGTGATCAATTCATCAAATTAAACAATAGAATTATAATCATAAAGAAACATACCAATACTATCTATAATCGATTCAATGGTATTATTTCTCAAAGATCTTGCCTCTTCATCGGTTAATGATGGTGGTGACTCCTCAAAAACCTAACTAGTAGAATGATCATCCATTGTTTCCAAATTAATTGAGTCATAATTTTGGTGCTTCAATTGATTCCTATTTTTTCCAATATTCAACATCAACAAATATAGACATATATTTGTCTAAAAGAAAATAAACAATTAATGTATGTATAGATTTTACTTTATTTTTTAAAACATGTATGTATAAATTATAATACCTTTGTTGTGACCTTTTTTTGCAAGTATTTTTATTTTAGTTTTTTTAAAAAAAAACATGCAATGATCCCCTTTTACCCCTCTGACCCGGGAGTCACTGAAATTCGACCGGATTTTGAGGATCGGAGGGGTTGATGTGCATATAGGGTTCAACTTGTGACCCTAACCCTCAGAGGGGAGGGGTTGGGGTTGACCCGGGTCAATCGGGGGCGGGGTGGGTTTTAAAACATTGTTTGTAGTCTCTTTTCTTCTTCATCTCCCCCTTTTCTTTTTTTCCCCTTCTTTTGTCATTTTTATATTTATATATATATATATATATATATATTATTACTATTTTATTTTTATTTTTTTCAACCATTTCGTATTTTTATTTGGGTTCATCTACCACCAATTCTAATTAATTTGGGATAAAGGTATTCTTGATGTCGATGATATTGATATTTTGTCAAAGTTATAATTATATTTTATTGATTATTTATTAGTCATGTAACAGTAGAACAAAAAGTTTCCCAGCACGCACATGAATTGGGAGAAAGAAACAAATATAATGTGAGAGAAACAAGTTTGAATGGACCCACATCAATTCTTGTGTGTGCACGAAATTTTTTTGTTTTCCTATTACATAATAGATATATTACCCTTATTTATATCAAATCTGATGAGAATTAAATAATATAAAAATATAGTTAAATAAATTTTTATTTTCATATATTTCAAAATGCATTATTTTGATCTTAATGTATATCAATGAAATATCAAATAATTTTATATTAGTGTAATATTTTATAAATATAATTTATATGAGAGAAGATTTTAATCCTACTATAGTTTGAGATAAAAAATATTGAGTAAAAATTATTCAAATATGTCATTCTTAGCGTTTATTTTTAATTTTTAATTTAAATTATTTGATATTAAATATGCATATTTTATATGCAATTTTATTTTTTTTTTCCAATTTTAATCTATATTTTTAATTCTATCTAATATATATATATATATGGACTTATCATTTTTCAAGCTGCAGGAGATAAAGTTATCTGCGGCTACTAAATCATAACCGTACAAAGATAGATCAATGGTAATAAAGGAAGAGAGAAAAAAAAAGAATCATAACCAGTCAAAGGTGAATCAATTAATATAAGGAAATAAATAAATAAAATGACGTAATTTTTGGGTGGCCAAAGAACATTTCCTATATATATATATATATATAGTAAATTCACTACATCAGGCAATACACAATATATGGGGTTGTAAATGGGTAAGCTATTCGAACAAAAAAAAAAAAAAAGGGTCAGCTAGTGTAATAGGGGGCTTATGGTTCGGCTTATATCATTTAGATTCGGTCTATTGCATATAATTAAATAAAATAGACTTAGCCTTTAAAAAAATCAATTTAAAAATAGGTCAAAATTTTTTTTTTATATGTCGGGTCTATATTCCTACATGCTGATATATATTATATTATTTATTTTATTATTTAATGATTTTGAATAATACAATATTTTATTTTATTTAATTGTTGATTAAATAGGTTAACATGCCCAAGCCAATGTTTTTAATTTTTGAATATAAGTTAGACTTATAATTCAGTGCTGCATAATAGTAATAGTAATACATTATGTCACGCCTAACATATTTTACACAGACAAACCTATTTAAGCAAGAAGCCAGCCTATTTACACCGCCAACGATACATCCTAATCGGTTATAATTTACATCAATAAAATAAGCTTTTATAATTTAAAGCTGCTTGTGAGGGTTCAGGGTTTTAAAGAGAAGCAATAGGAAAAGCCATTCAATCTCTGTGATTGATTTGCTTTGCTAAACAGTAATTTAATGGAAATCAATTTGGGAAAACTAGCATTTGACATTGATTTTCATCCATCGGATAATCTTGTTGCTGCTGGACTCATTAACGGTGATCTTCACCTGTGAGTTTGCTTCTTTTTATTTATTTACTAATTTTTTTTTTTTTTTTTTTTTTTTTGCATATATGGTAATGATTATGTTGAATAATGTTTCCTGCAGATACCGTTATAGTTCTGATAGTGTCCCTGTGAGGTATGAATTCTGAACCTTGTGTTTGTATAATTGTTGGATATGTGAAACCCACATTAATATTCACTCTATGTTGTTTGCTAGTTTTGTTTTTTCATCACTATTTGCATTTGTACATTGTAATTATCTTTTATATTTTTTTTTTTCAGGCTGTTGGAAGTTCATGCTCACACTGAATCTTGCAGGGCTGCTAGATTCATCAATGGTGGACGTGGTAATGCCCTATGTAGTTTTAGTTGTTCATCCTCTTTTTCCTTTTTTTTTTTTGCATAATTTTTTGTGAGTAAATACCCTTTTGGTCCTCAACAAAAAAATGCGGAATCTATTTTAATCCTTTGGAAAAAAGTCTACTTATGGTTTTTCTGGAATTCCAGTTCTTTGGAATTAAAGTCAAATTCAAAAAAGACTCACGTTAATATGAATACTTTTTTTCTAAGGAATTAAAATAGGTTCTGTGTTTTTTATTGAGGACCAAAAGTGTATTTACTCTTCTTTTTTTTTGTTGGTCTCATTTGGATTATTTCGACTTTAAAATGCTTGTTATTGTGTTTGTGTTATAGCTGTTTTAACGGGTTCTCCGGATTGCTCGATTCTGGCTACTGATGTGGAAACTGGATCTACCATTGCGCGTATTGATAATGCCCATGAGTAAGTTGATTTGCTGCAATTTCACATTTTTGTCATGATTTGGCTTACAGAATCACATGTATGCTCATTGCTTCAGAATTTGTATGTGGTTTTTCTGTTGTGCTGCAGGGCTGCGGTTAATAGATTGATAAACTTGACCGAGTCGACCGTTGCCTCGGGAGACGATGAAGGTTGTATTAAGGTAACTTGTTAGTTCCATTTGCCATTCTTAGCATTTGTACTTGCTCTGAATTTCAGATTATGTTGTGGGAGTGCATTGATAATATTTGACTTGGATGATATTCATTCAATTTTATGATTAAACAATAAACTGCTCACTAATTTTACTTACTAATGTTAAACTTTTGCAGTCTTTGTAAATTAATGAAATGTAATTAGTCATTCTATACTAAATTGAAAGCTTTATACTCCTAGCAAGCACCGAAAAATAGTGTCCAAACATCTATAATCCCTTTATGTCTTACATTTTCCCACGTAATGTTTTTATCACAATAAATATATAGTAGGAGTGCAACTGCAGTGTCATTTATCCTTCTTCTTTTGTTACTATTTTTTTACTTTATTTCATTTTATGTAACTGTCCCTTCTACACCCATTACTGTTGATGATCAGTGTTTCTCAATGCTTTTCATTTAGCTCTTTCATCTTGTAGGTATGGGATACCAGAGAACGCTCTTGTTGCAGTTCATTTGATGCCCATGAAGATTACATTTCAGACATGACTTTTGCATCTGATGCAGTGAAACTGTTGGCAACAAGGTAGAAAATTCAGTAATATTCTTCACCTGCCCCAAAATATGAATGGATTAAAAAATAAAAATTACCCTAGTTGGTGTTAGTTATCGATTGTAAAGATCTCTTCTAACTTCTAAGCTTTCTGGTTGAGAGGGATGAAATATCGAGTTATGATTATAAAATAATGCCACCAGTAAACAGAGCACAGAGAAAAGAAGTTGAACCAAGAAATTAATACTGAAAATACCCAGGTTACTGAACTATTACATACCAATAAACTCAGCATTACAATGGTATCATCATATGGACCTTGATTGAAAAGAAAATGCTATTATAAAGAAGATAACTACCCGCTTAAAGCGGTCCTAATTTACCCTGCTCAAGAGACTCTCCCTGTCTCCAAAGCAACCCATTCCCAATTTGATTACAATTCTCATACCCCTTTAACCGTTTCCTCTCTCCTTATATCTCCCTTACCTTCGCTTGCCTTCGCCACACCTTCTTCCACTACCTCCTCTCCATTGATTGCTTGCCACGTGGCATCTCTTATAACTAACTCTCCATCATTTTCCTGCCCACGTGCTCCCCCCATAATATTACTTCCCTCCTCCCTTGTCATTTTCCCTTTTCTTTTGTAAGTTCTCTTATAAGGCTCCAGCTTTGAAGGCCCAAATTGCGTAAGCCCAACAATACCCCCCCCCTTCAACCATTACCTTGTCCTCAAGGTAAAACAGAGGAAATTGATCCTTTATTTCTTCCAACAATTCCCATGTGCAGTCACACTCAGGAAGACCCTCCCACTGAATTAACAATTCAACCTTTCCATTTAATAGTCTCCTAACCTGTAAGACTTTTGCAGGCTTCACTTGCAATTCCAATGCTTCAGATAAACATGAAGGCAAATCCAGCACCGTATGACTGGATGGGATAGCTCTCTTCAGTTGTGAAACGTGAAACGTAGGATGGACTTTGGAATATGAAGGCAGCTCTAATTTGTAAGCTACGGGTCCTATTTTCTCCAATATAACGAAAGGACCATAGAACCTTGGACTAAGCTTTTGATTCAATCTCTTAGCCAAAGATCATAGTTTGTATGGCTGAATTTTTAAATATACCTTGTCTCCCACCTGAAACTCTACCTCCCTCCTCTTTTTATCCGCTTGCACCTTCATCCGTTCTTGAGCCATTAACAAGTTATTTTTCAACTCCTCCAGAATGACATTTCTTGCTTGTAACCACTGATCCACAGCTGCCACAGGAGAATCTTGACCCTCTAAATGTAAGATAGTTGGTGGATCCCTACCATACAATGCTTTGAAAGGAGTCATTTGAATTGATCGGTTAAAGGAAGAATTAAACCAGAATTCAGCCCATGGTACCCATTTTGCCCAACTATTAGGATGACCATTGATGAAGCATCTCAAATAAGTCTCTAAGGTTCGGTTGATGACCTCGGTTTGACCATCCGTTTGTGGATGATAAGCCGAGCTAAACTTCAATTTGGTGCCGGCAAGTTTAAATAAAGCAGCCCAGAACCTGCTCATAAATACCCTGTCCCGATCTGAAATGATGGATCTAGGGAATCCATGCAACCTAACTATCTCCTTGATGAACAACGTTGCTACATCTTGAGCATTGAAAGGATGGACGATAGTTAAAAAATGAGCATATTTAGTGAATCTGTCTACCACGACCAACACCGTATCCACTCCCCTAGATTTGGGCAATCCTCCAATGAAGTCCATAGAGATATCCTCCCACACCAATGAAGGAACCGGCAATGGCTGTAGTAGCCCCCCAGGCATGAGGCTGTCATACTTTTGCTGTTGACAAACGTGACATTCCTGCACAAATCTTTTAATATCCTTGCTCATGCCTTTCCAAAAAAAAAAACAACAGTTATCCTCTTAAAGGTTCTCAGCTCACCCGAATGCCCTCCCCAAGGAGAAGAATGAAATTCTTGTAAAATCAAAGGAATACTTGCAGAAGACTTTGGAATTACCAATCTATTTTTAAACCATAAACACCCTGACTTCACATGATAACCTGGATGTGATTCTTTATCCAGTAATACTTCCAACATGATTTTATGAGTACTCTCGTCATGTAAAACTTCTTCTGCAATGGTAAGCAGATCTGGACTAGTCACCAATGTCAATTCTCTGCATTCCATCACCCTAGACAAAGCATCCGCAGCCTTATTTTCCACTCCAGGCTTAAATTGGATTTCGAAGTCGAAACCCATCAATTTGGCTATCCATTTTTGTTGGCTCTCCGTCATTATTCTTTGCTCAGTGAGGTACTTAAGACTTCTTTGATCGGTACGTATAACAAAATGACGTCCCATGAGATAATGACGCCATTTTTGTACAGCAAAAATATGGCCTTCAACTCTCTTTCATAAACCGACAGATTTCTTCCTTTTTTCGAGAAAGCCTGACTTAAGAATGCTATGGGCCTGCCATCTTGCATCAACACTGCTCCCATACCTATACCAAATGCATCAGTCTCAACAATAAAAATTTCATCAAAATTAGGCATAGCCAACGTAGGCAATTTAATCATGGCTGCCTTCAACTCTTCAAAGGCAGATTGTGCCTCTTCACCCCATTTGAAGCTGTCTTTTTTAAGCAACTGGGTGAGTGGTCTAGCTATATGTCCATATTGCTTAACAAACCGCCTATAGTATCCCGTCAACCCCAAAAAACCGCGTAAAGCTTTCAAATTCTGAGGTACTGGCCATGTGCTGATAGCTTCCAGTTTACTAGGGTCGGCCTTCACACCTTCTCGGGAAATTACATGGCCCAAATATTCTAATTCTTCCTTTGCAAAATTGCATTTCTTGTAATTAGCATGCAGCTGATTTTGTCCTAAAATCTCCAACACAGTGCGCAAGTGTCCCACATGTTCCTCACCATTCATGCTGTATACTAAAATATCATCAAAGAAAACTAGCACAAACTTTCGCAAATAAGGTTTAAAAACCGTATTCATCAAAGATTGGAAAGTTGAGGGTGCATTACACAAACCAAAAGGTAACACCAGGTATTCGTAATGTCCCTCATGTGTGCGAAAAGCAGTCTTCTCAATATCTTCCACTCTCATTCTTATCTGGTTATAACCCGACTTGAGATCCAATTTTGAAAAAATACCAGCTCCTCCCAATTCATCCAACAATTCATCAATTAAAGGTAATGGGAATTTATCAATAACAGTTACCTTGTTGAGGGCCCTATAGTCAGTGCAAAATCTCCAGCTCCCATCCTTCTTTTTCACCATAATCAAAGGGCTAGAATACGGACTCGTACTGGGCCTGATCATCCCTGCTGCCAACATGTCTTTCACAAACTTCTCAATTTCCTCTTTCTGATAATGAGGATATCGATATGGCCGGATATTAGGAATAGCAGCACCCTCCTTGATTAAGATTCTGTGATCACACTCTCTCTTTGGTGGTAATTCAGTGAGAGGTCTGAATACCTCCTTAAATTCTCGAAGTAACTCTTCCACCTGAGGTGTCCCTTTTGAAACTTCTTCCACCTCCAAAGAGCAGAAACCCAGCTCTATATAAAATATCTCCGCTCCTTTCCTACGACATCCCTCCAGCTTTCCGAAAGAAACCCCACTGCAAGAAAGAGAAGGATCTCCCAAAATGGTCACCTCGGTTCCCTTCCATGGAATTTTCAGTGTCATCTCTTTAAAATTGGCCTGTATATTCCCCAATTCTGCTAGCCATTCGTATCCCAGTATCACATCTACCCCCCTCAGATCGAACACAAAGAAATCCTGAGTCACCATCAGATCTGGAAGTTCCACCGTTACTTCAAGGCAGCGACCATCACTCACCACGCGATGCCCATCCCCCACCATTATCATGAAGCTCCGCGAAACGTCTACCGGTAACTGTAGTGCCTCAGCCACGCGGGTGGCTATGAAATTGTGAGATGCTCCCGTATCGATAAGCACTACCACTTGCTGACCCTTCACCCTACCCACCAATTTCAGGGACTTGTTTGATGTCAGTCCCACCACGCTGTGTAAGCCAAGCTGAACTATCTCCTCCGTCGTCATTTCTTGCGCTATTCCTTGTAACTCCGCTGCATCAGGTTCCTCCTCCCCTTCTTCTAAGATCAAGACATGCAGCTGTGGTCCCTGACAGACATGTCCAGGAAAATAAGGTGCCTCACACCTAAAACACAGATTACGTCGGCGACGTTCTTCCATCTCCTCATCCGAAAGCCGCCGGAATCTAGAGCCCCGTCGTCCATCGAGATTTCCCGTCGCCGCCGGTGTGTGCCCTAAATTGCTTCCCCCCACATTTTCGTTGGTTCCACTTCGGGTATGATTCACACTCCCTCCCACACTACCATTAGTTGGACTATTACTGTCCATTTGTGTTCCACCCCCTTGGGCCGAAACATGAGGCCCATTTCGTCCATGAACTTGAGAGCCCATTCCACTTCCCCTATTCAAACGACTAGGCAAAGCGGTGCGTGTCCCCAATCCACCAGCGATACCGGATCCACTACCAATTCGACCCGATGACGTGCCCACCCGGCCCAATATGGCCTCCTTCTCTTCCACCCGTTGAGCCAACCGCATCATCTGCGACAAATCTTCTGGGAAGTGCACCCTCAATACAGCGCGAACCTCTTCCTTCAATCCATTGAGAAATGCAGCCTTCATAATCTCCTCATCTGCATGTTGGAGTGGAGCCGACAGTACCTCAAATTGCTCCCTGAACTCCGCCACGGACCCTACTTGCCTCAAACTCATCAACGCTTCATACGGATTCCCAGAAGTTGAGGTATGGAACCTCTCCAGGATCGCGTTTCTGAATCTTCCCCAATCCGCCAATGGGTTTCGAGGTTCCCACCATTGGAACCAACTTAGAGCCTTGCCTTCCAGACAAATAGATGCCGTCTCGACTTGCTCTTCCATGGGAATTCGATTCACCCGAAAGTAACGTTCAGCCCTAAAGATCCATCCATACGGATCTTCTCCCATGAAATAAGGTACTTCTACACGTCGTGCGCGTTCCTCCTGGCCCTGGTTATGTAGAGCTCCTCCTCCGTGGGGCCTCCCAGCATTGTTACCGTTCCCTCCACCTCCCCTCGGATCCACGTTCCCCTCCCGATTCTCCATTCGGGTCAACAAAGCCATCACCGTTTCCTGAAACTACGTGATTCGTTCATCCATGCCATTCATCCTCACCTCGAACCTTCTTTCTACTTCATCCATTCTGTTGTCCATACGAGTACGTACCATACAGCTTCCCCAAAGGACCAGACGTGCTTTGATACCAAATTAATGGCACCAGTAAACAGAGCACAGAGAAAAGAAGTTGAACCAAGAAATTAATACTGAAAATACCCAGGTTACTGAACTATTACATACCAATAAACTCAGCATTACAATGGTACCATCATATGGACCTTGATTGAAAAGAAAATGCTATTATAAAGAAGATAACTACCCGCATAAAGCGGTCCTAATTTACCCTGCTCAAGAGACTCTCCATGTCTCCAAAGCAACCCATTCCCAATTTGATTACAATTCTCATACCCCTTTAACCGTTTCCTCTCTCCTTATATCTCCCTTACCTTCGGTTGCCTTCGCCACACCTTCTTCCACTACCTCCTCTCCATTGATTGCTTGCCACGTGGTATCCCTTATAACTAACTCTCCATCATTTTCCTGCCCACGTGCCCCCCCCATAATATTACTTCCCTCCTCCCTTGTCATTTTCCCTTTTCTTTTGTAAGTTCTCTTATAAGGCTCCAGCTTTGAAGGCCCAAATTGCGTAAGCCCAACATAAAATATGGGAAAAGTGTGTGTCCACACCTATATCCTTTTAAGAGAGATAAAGGAACAAATTATGAGAGAGAGAGAATGGAGGGAAAAGTTTGTAATTTAAAATTTTAAAAAATACACTACATTCATCTAAAAGGACTATCCTTTTAAGTGACAAATACTAAACCCATAAAATATTTATGTTGAAAAAAACTGTAAGTGCAAGATAATCATATATTTTAGGTTTGAAATGCTTTTATCAAGCTTTTTACCCTCTGAAGTTATTTCCTTATTGATTTAGCCTAATATAGAATTAAAAAAAATAAAATAAAATAAAACTTTTCGTGGTGGATTGTAACTGCTGTTGAAATAAGTTCATGTTTTTCTAATTATGGTGGTTGCCTATTTACTAGCTGGCCTAGTCCAAATTTTATTAACAAAGCTAGGTCAATCGAGTAGCATATGCTGGTAGTGTTTTAAGAATAAATTTGTTTTTTTCTCATTTGAACAATTCAGATTTTGGTCATTAGTATTGGCATGTCCTCAGGTAGAGGTCGGCCTCAATCATTTTGCTCTTGGCAATTATTGAAATAACCTAACTATGCTTTAATTTTTCACCTTTTACTTTGTCTCCCTTATTTCCTACAACAATCACCTTGGTGCTGACAATTACTTAAAATGTTTTCATATTTTTGACAGTGGTGTTTTTCGTTGTCTATAGAAAATAAATTTACTAGAGATCAAAGAGGGGCACTTTATGAAGATTATTATGCTGGTTTGAAGATTTGGTGTGACTTTTGGGGGAATGTGCAATTCGAAATGATGTTATCCGGTGCTTTAATTTTTAATGTTTTTATTTTAAATTTCCTATGTAGTACATGCCTCTGTCAACAGATTAACAATATGCTTTGTGAATAACAATATGTTTTTCATATTCTACTTTTTCTTACTTATCAATGTAGTCTAAATTATTTTTTTCTTAAATTTCCTTTTGTTAAGTGGAGATGGGACTCTGTCTGTTTGCAATCTTCGAAGAAATAAAGTAAGTGTTATAGCAGTGTTTTTTGGTTCCTTTTGAAACATAAACACTATTTGGTGCACTGGAATTTTAATCTACCTTTTCCTGATTTATTGACAGGTCCAAGCTCAATCTGAATTTTCTGAAGATGAACTATTGTCTGTTGTGCTAATGAAGGTATCATTGTCATATTCGTGCCCATGACTTTGCTGTGACTTTTTATGCTTGTGTAGGAAAATTTGTCAAAATGTTTCTATGAAGAGAAACTTTATTTAAAAAAGTATTTTCTGCATTTGTTCTTACTTCCTAAACGAAAGTAGGGAAAATGAGAGAGAGAGAAAGAGAGAGAGAGAGCACAATTTGTGATTTGCTTAAATCTAATTGTCTGGCAGTTCTGGAATGCAGAACTGGAATATATAGAGCATACAAAAAGCTTGCTCAGCAAGCTGCTCCTAACTGAGATTAGTTATATAGTGCATACAAACAAGCTTAAGAGAGAGAAAGAGAGCACAATTTGTGATTTGCTTAAATCTAATTGTCTGGCAGTTCTGGAATGCATAACTGGAATATATAGAGCATACAAAAAGCTTTCCTAATCTAAGCTAACTGAGAGATTAGTTATATAGTGCATATAAACAAGCTTGCTCAACAAGCCCTCTCAATTCTGAAAGGCTTCACATTCACTGGTCTTCTATACACATCTAGTAAAATTAGGACAGGGTGATGATCTGGGAACATCACCCTGGGAAGGTCCTTAACAACAGCTTCTACAAAGGATAACCTTCACTCTACATTTGCCAGTACTCTATCTAGTCTTTTGAAAACTTTGTCCAAATCCAAATATTCAGTCTTTTAATTTCTTGCTTTTTATTTACAATATATTTGCTATTTGTACTGTCACTTACAGTTTCATCGGCCACCGATCCCAACTAGTTTAGGATAAAGATGTTGTTGATGTTGATGTTGTAAGTCACTTAAAGTACTTTATACTTTGGCCAAATACCTCAAAATATTAAAGTTCTTTTGAACTGAAAAGCAACTATTGAGATTTTACAGCATGGCCAAACAGGGCTATTAGTCAATGTCTTTCTTTGTTACCTTTGTACCAAAATATATAGTGTTTGACACACTTATCATCTTTTAAAATAATCACATGGCTAATGTTTACATTTTTTGGGTGAGTGGTCAGAATGGTAGGAAAGTTGTATGCGGATCACAAACTGGAATTCTTCTATTGTATTCATGGGGATGTTTCAAGGATTGCAGGTACACAGTGTGGAATATGTCATGATTACATGATGGAAATGATTCTGTTTATGGAGGAGATATGTTAATTGAATTTTCTCTTGTATTTCTTATTCTACCTCTTTTACTGATGTTCTTGCTAATGGTTTCAATTCCAGCGATCGGTTTATTGATCTCTCCTCAAACTCTATTGATGCTATGTTGAAAGTGAGTATAACATAACATGATTATTTCAGTATCAGTAGGCTCTTTTACCATCCTTAAGTCTTGTACTAATTTTTCTTTTTTTAATCTTAGCTTGATGAAGATAGGATTATTACTGGATCAGAGAATGGGATTATCAAGTGAGTCTTTTGCAGTTTGAGAGCATTGTACCTCTTGTTTGGATCATCTTTCAAGCTTTTATTTCATTTGTTCTCTGGGCCTTTTATTTATATGTTCTTTTATATGTCAGCTTGGTTGGGATATTACCAAACAGAGTCATCCAGCCAATTGCAGAACACTCGGAATACCCTGTTGAGCGTCTTGGTAACATATTGTCTGATCCTCTTTTCTCAGCATTAAATGTGGCCAATTTTGAATCTATTGTTGTAAGCCTTAATTTCTTTACAAATTAGTTCTGTAGTTTTTATGTCTCAATTCATTTGCTGTGCTGAGGTGATTTTGGGCCTTCATCTATGATTTGTACTGTTTTTACTCATTATTATGTGCTCATGATCTACGATGATTTTTGCATGTTTTCATGCTTTTCTTGTTCCTTGCTTCAAGTAAGTTTGACTTACACTTTTCTTTGGCCTGGTAGCATTCTCTCATGATAGAAAGTTCCTCGGCAGTATTGCACATGATCAAATGTTAAAGGTACTTCTCTTTCTTAATTCTTCAATAATTAATTGGAGTTATTTCCTCCGCTTTATTAATTTTTGTCAATTGGCACAGATATACTAGGCACTCCTTATCATGATTGTAACTTTAAACCCCTATCTGGTAATTTTATTGGGGCTTCTCAACTTTTCTCAGTAACAATTGCCTTAAATATAAAGGTGACTCAGAGTGGATAGGATTTTGAGTAGAATTAAATATTTCCACCAAATGCTGATATTGTAAATGTAAAGTAAGTGATGAAAAGAAGAAGTGTTTTTTTGAATAAACTTCTGATACATTACTTGAAAGATCCAGTAGGTACAATTTATATTGAGTACAAAGAACAATGCTAATAAATAAGAACAAAAACTAAGAGGCATATTTACAATAACAAGAGAGCCTAATAAATAAAGAAACAGATAACAAGAAAGAAATAAATATATTCTAGAATATTCTACACTCCCCCTCAAGTTGGGAGATATATATTGATCATTCCCAACTTGCTGATCAAATCTTCAAAGGTCGGCTTAAGTAATCCTTTGGTGAGAATATCTGCTGTTTGTTCCTTAGTAGGTATATATGATAAGCATACACTACCGTCTTCTAATTTTTCTTTAATAAAGTGACGATCGACTTCCACATGTTTTGTTCTGTCATGATGGACAGGATTTTGAGCAGTGCTGATAGCAGCTTTATTATCACAATATAATTTGATAGGTAGGGAGTAAGAGATCTTCAACTCTTCTAGAAGTCTTCTTAACCAAATTCCTTCGCAAATACCATGGGCTAAAGCCCGAAATTCCGCTTCTGCACTACTTCTTGCAACAACAGTTTGTTTCTTACTTCTCCAGGTCACAAGGTTTCCCCAGACATAAGTACAATATCCTGAAGTAGATCTTCGGTCCATTGCAGAACCAGCCCAGTCTGCATCTGTATAAATCTCAATCATCCTTTTGTTCCCCTTTTTAAAGAGAATTCCTCGACCAGGGGTGTTTTTGAGGTACTTGGGAATTCTATAAACAGCACTAAGGTGTTTTTCCTTAGGAGAATGCATGAATTGGCTAACCATGCTCACAGCAAAAGCAATATCAGGACGAGTATGAGACAAATAGATTAATTTTCCTACCAGTATCTGGTACTGCTCCTTATTGACATCTTCCCCGTCCTCAACTCCCATTTTGATATTAGCTTCAATTGGAGTCTCTGCTGGCTTGCACCCAAGCATACCTGTTTCTTGCAACAAGTCTAGAATATATTTTTTCTAAGTTAAGGAAACTCCTTTCTTACTTCGAGCAACTTCCATGCCAAGGAAGTATTTGAGAGATCCGAGATCTTTTAGTTCAAACTGGTCAGCTAAACATTTTTTTAAAGAGGCTATCTCCTCGGTATCATTACCAGTGACAATTATATCATCAACATAGACAATGAGGATAGCAATTCTTCCTTTATCAGAGTGTTTAAAGAATAAAGTATGATCAGTCTGAGCTTGGGTGAACCCTTTTCCCTTAACAGCTTGAGTAAATTTCCCAAACCATTCTCTGGGAGATTGTTTAAGTCCATAGAGAGACTTCTGCAACTTGCACACAGATCTATCCCCTTTTTCAAAACCAGGAGGTGGATCCATGTAAACTTCCTCATGTAGATCACCATTCAAGAAGGCATTCTTGACATCTAACTGTTGCAATGGCCAATCTAGGTTGGCGGCAAGAGATAGCAGAATGCGGATAGTGTTAAGCTTGGCAACAGGAGCAAATGTCTCCTGATAATCTATCCCATGAGTCTGAGTAAATCCCTTAGCAACTAATCTGGCCTTATACCTATTGATGCTGTTGTCTGCATTAAATTTTATTGTGAACACCCACTTGCAACCAACAGTTTTCTTTCCTTTAGGTAATGTCACAAAATCCCATGTTTCATTTTTTTATAAGTGCATCCATTTCTTCTAATACGGCGTTCCTCCATTTTGGGGCATCAAGTGCTTCTTGGATATTCTTGGGTATCCTGGTACTATCTAACATAGTATTGAAAGCACGAAAACCTGGAGATAACTTCTCATATGAGATATAATGGGAAATAGGATAAGCAGTGCAAGATCTAGTACCTTTCCGAAGAGCAATGGGCATATCAATGTTGGTTGTACTAGAGCATTCAAGTAGGTTGCTAGAGCAAGGACTCGAGTCAGGATCCTGGCAGTCTAGAGTTGATGGATCTGCTACAAATACCTAACTGAACCAGAACAAG
>JAVKPL010005623.1:0-10928 GCA_032173675.1 Gastrolobium villosum
AGCTTACCCCAAAGGAAAGCCCATGACTTTGACTATTGGCCAAAGAATCATTAGGCATACTAGCCTTCCATGTACCTCGTACACATGGACCACTCAATGAACTACACATCAAATGAGTATCCAATAAAACTCCTCAGAGGCACCCTCTTCGGATACATCCCTTCCAGGGATAGTCCATAATTATACGGATGGCCAATAATCCACTCAGTCAAATCAGTTCACCAGGTGATATCTAGTGGCGAACGCATGAATTTTATTGAGAGGAGGCGAAAAATAAAATTACATCTTCATAAATAAAAAGTACTTCAAATACAATACAAACTTAATATGCAAAAAATTGAAAAAAATCTATTACAGAAATTAAGATCACTTCATTTGACTCTTACTCTACGTGTTTTCATATTGTTAAACCCGTCTACAATAAAAATAGATCCATAAAATGTTTAAATGAATTATAGATAAATAAATAAATTAAAAAAAATATATGTTGAAATGCATTGTACCTAAATGATGCTTGGACAAGCTGTTGAATCAAGTAAAATTATTCAAATATAATCATCAAGATATATTGTAGAACAATACTCCACCAAGCTAACCAACATTGAAAAGTAAACACTTCTAGATCTTAGAGCCTGAAAAATAAGAAAATACATACTAAAAGAATACACTAACAGATCAGTAAATGAAGCATTTGAAAATTTAAAATATTACAAGTCCTCAATAAATATGTTGTTATGCTCAATTGTATTTCATCTTGAGCTTTGATTTTTTTTTTTTTTTAATTTATTGGTCCATCCATGTTTTGAATTCTTTTTTTAATTTATTTGTCAAACAAAACTTATTCTTTCAGTTTGAAAGTAATCCTTAATGAAACATTAAAGCATTAAAAAACATTAACGCACCGAATGTCGGTATAAAGAAATATTAATCAATGGAAGATAATAAGTCAAAACAAAACATTCAAAACATGAGGATGATATGAACGAATTTTGAAACAAAACAATTGAGAGACCTGAGCTGAGAAGATTTGTTAAATTTGAGAAAGAAATAGGGGTTTTTTCCATTGGGATGCAGATTGTAACACCCCGTGTATACCCAATTTGTTAACATGTCATCGTATTAAGCCACGTTTAATTTAAAATGCAGAATATCTTTCTGTTTTCAATTATGACGTCATTATACTTAGCCCAGTTGATTACTTAATCATTTTCATAAAAACATCATTTGTATGTAGATTGCAAATGATAGCTAACTGAAATACCTCAATAGATAAATATGTGGGTATCTAAGTCACGGATCTATAACACATAGACCTCACAATATCCTGATATATTATTAAAACTCAAATAAACTTAACATCGTCAAATCAATGTGGCGTGGACAATCCCCATGCTCACCAAATAAACAGCATACTCATCAAGTCTCAATACAAACAGCATGATAATGCATAAAGCATAAACACTAAGCAAGTGCATCAGCATAATCAGCAAACATGTCAATCAACTAAGCTCCGGACTCCTGCCGCTAGAGGTCTCAACCCCTGGATTACATGAACCTGAAATAAGTGCCCCAAACGTGGGGTGAGATCTCTAAACAGAAATCTCAGTAAGATAAGGGGTCCTCAAGGATCTTCCACCCCAAGCTCAATTACATGTGCAATATAAGTTAAAAAGTATTTAAACAATATAAGTTCCAAAATCAGTGCAATGCAACAGATAATCATGTCATGTGTGTCAATACTATTCTACTGGCCAGAGGAATGCAAGATATACGCTTATCTCCTACACATAGTGCAAGACACCACTTGCACCCTGTAAGAACCCGCACCGCTAATTAAGGTAATTAATTAATTAATAGTGAGAATTAGGAAATAATTCCATTATTGATCCTAATAATTACTATGAGGCTTTACTAATTATAGTAAATGATTTAGAATGCTGAAAGTCACTTTTCGGAAGAAAAGTGCAGATACCGGTTCTGCTATTCGGTATAAATGTGTACCGAAAAAGTATCCCGGAAAATTATAATAAGTGCATGATAATTACTAGAATAATATGTAGGACTTGTAAAACGAGTTTCAAGTCAAAATAATGAGATCTGATACCAGAACTGATACTGGCTATGGAAAAGCGCGTACCAGAAAGGAGCTCCGAAAAATAAAATAAAAATATGAAAAATCATAGAAAAATGAGTAGGTTAAGATTCCAAAGTTTGGGATCAAAATCTTTTGCGTAGCTATTGAGGCTAATACTGCGCGTTATGACTTAAGTGTCTATATATAGGCTTGGCACATGATCCTAGGTCTGATTTTGGGTGCCTCCTTCGAGGGATTTTCTGAGTTTGAACTCTCTCATTGCTGCCTTCTTCTTCCTTGCTTGGGAACTCACCAAAGAAACTACCTTTCTTCCATTTCTTTGCATTTAAACACCTTGGGTGTGTGAGAGCAATCCTTGTGGTTGGGAAAGTGGCTTGTTTCTGAGTATAGCTGCTGCCTTGTGAGGTTGAGAGTGCTATATTCTGGTTTTGGTGAGGAGGGAGCTTTTATCTTGGTTGTTGTGGCTCCAAGGAGCCATCTTTGGTGCAAAGGGCCAACCTTTGATCATCATTTTCGCTCTCCATCGAAGTCAGTACCTTGGAGCTGTTGTGTGAGCTCCAAGAGCACCCTTCTTGCTGAGTTTAAGCTTTGGGTAAGTTGTACCACCTTGTTCTTGAGTTTTAATGCATAAAAGAGATGTCTTGGCATGTGTAATGAGTTAAACAAGTAACCAATTGGTATGTGGACGTAAAAGAGTATAAAAATGCATGCTTTAACGTTTGGAAGTGATAAAAACAGAACCTTGTAAGGATATCTTCGCAAAATGCAGAAAATGCATTCTGTCGCGAAATATCCGGATATTTCGAGTGAGATATCCGGATATTGGATATCCTGATATTTCGAGGGAGACATCCAGATATTGGATATCCTGATATTTCAAGTACGATATCCTGATATGGGATATCCTGATATTTCGAGTGAGATATCCGGATATTGGATATCCTGATATTTCGAGTGAGATATTCGGATATTGGATATCCTGATATTTTGAGTGCGATATCCTGATATGGGATATCCTGATATTTCGAGTGCGATATCCTGATCTGGGATATCCTGATATTTCGAGTGAGATATCCGGATATTTCGAGTGCGATATCCGGATATTGGATATCCTGATATTTCGAGTGAGATATTCGGATATTCTGGGGTTTCGATGAATAGTGAGGTACTGTTCATGCAGAACTAATCTATGGGTTTAGGGACCCTAGTTGATGAAGTGGTACTTTTGGAATTAATTATCTAAGTCAGAACCTAAGGGGTTAAGGGCTTATGGCTTGGTGGGAAGCCTTAAGACGTAAAACGTAAAAGGAAAAACGTAGTCTTTATGCTCATGTGTATGAGTTTTGGTTAATGATATATTATTGGTCCATAACAGATTGTGATGCTGCTGTGTTTGGACTTTGAGAGTGATTGGATTTTTGGCTTGGATTGATTGCTTGCAAGGTAAGCTTTCGTGTCCTCGGTTTAGCCATGTTGTGGTTCCATCATGTCCCATGGGGATGTGGTTTATGCATGATGTGTTACATGCTTTTGATGTTTTGGAAATGCTGTTGAGCTGTTATGTGCAATGTGCTGTTATGATATGCATGTGAGTCCACCTATACGGTAAGCCTGAGTATGTGGTACGTACAATAAGGTGAGGCTGTGGGTGAGGTGCAATCGGTGTTCCTTGTACTTACTATGTGGGTAATAGACGTATTCTTGCATTTCTTTGGCCAGTAGAATAGTGATAACTCATATGGCGTGAATATCTGTTGCATTGCATACTTTTGGAACTTATACTGGAAATTACTACTTTTAGAACTTATATTGCACATGTAAGTGAGCTTGGGGTGGAAGATCCTTGAGGACCCCTTGTCTTACTTTTAATATATTCATATACACAATCTAACATGCTAAGATGTTGATTTCACCTACATAACAAATAAAATCAGATTTCTATTAAAATATAATCGAATATGATTAAGTTATAAATAATCGCAATTGATTAAATTTATATCTTTTCTTTTTTCTTCAAGGCATACTTATTTTATTTTATTTATTTAAAATATATAGTATAATATAGGCCAGTCTGTAGGCTTATAGGCAGGCTTTGTGAAAGTGGGCCTACGGCCTTTTTACTAAACACGTCTTTTTCAAGGCCCAAGCCCAACCTATTTTACGAAATATACTAGGTCATGACTGGCCTGTCATAGGCCGTGCCATATGCCCCTGTAGGCTGGCCCGACCCAATTTCACCCCTACTCACTAGTCTCTGACTAGACATCTCTATCCACCAAATAGAACAAGTATATATTTTAACAAATTCATAGTGTGTTATATATGTACATGTATTTTATCATATTTTTAATCGTTAATTTTCAATCGATGGTTATGACTAAGGAATTTATCCTCCTAAGCGTATCTCTCACTTTAAAATTCTTAATTAAGTATCTCAAATAGAACAATAACATCAATTCAATCTCTGGACCATAAGAATATATATCAATTTTGTCCTTTAATAATAAAAAAGCAACTTTAATTTAATTTCTCAATCGCATCATGCATCCGCATTTATTTGATGTTATTTTCTATAATTGAAAGACTGAATTGATATTACGATTTTTTAGAATCTAAAGTAATATTAACCTACTTCTTAGGTGTTGGAATAATAATTCCTCTTAACCTTATGGTGATAACCATCACCAACAAACGAAGATCCATCATACCAAATCTTAAAGGAATATTAACAGAAAGATGGAGGCATGACTGTCTCTACAGCAGCGGAATAACTTCGATCTTCACCTTTGGGGTATGCGATCTTCCTCAGTCAAATAACTCTAATCCTTATTCTTTAGTGTGTTGTCTTTCTCTTAATGAGGAAGAGAAACTAGGGTTATTATTATTTGATATATTGAGGACCATAGCCCTTTATAGTGTTTTTCTTTATTATTAGGCCAGTAAGCTTACTTAGGAATTTCGTCACTATACAAGTTTTTTCTAGTAGTGAAGCTCCCATTATACCTAGTTGGTCCAACACTGGTATCTACCCATTTGTCCCACACTTACTTAGGAATCTATTTGAGCATCTTTATTTGATCACTTTAATTTACCCAATATATATTAAATAGCATAATATAATTATTTATACAATATGTAGCCCACAAACACGTTAGAAAATATAATTTCCTAACATTAGGAACTCAAGTGGATAATTATTCTTTCTTTTTTGAAGACATTGTGGCTATGGTTTCAACTTTCTGTTTATTTCTTATAGAGGAGGGTTACGTTTACAACTTTTTTTATTTATAAATCTTACAACTTCAACTATGTTCTTCCAGGAGAGTGTTTTCCTGAGAGAATATAGTTGAGGTTGTAAGAGTTGTAAACCAAAAAAATTGTAAATGTAACCTGCCCCTTTCTTATATAATATACTTCATTATGTATTTTTTTTTTTTTTTAAATTATTGGAAGCCATAGGACATTATTTATACTTGTGACACTTTATTATCTATATGCCAACGTGGGTTTTAGTCATATTGCCTTTCTTTGAATAAAATAAATATAGATAGGTGAATTAATTATTTTATTCCAATTTTAATAAGTGATCTACTGAATTTTTTTTGATAATAGATGTATTGAATCTTTTTTTTTTTTTTTTGGTGAAAGATGTATTGAATCTTTATTATTACGGGAGTATTGCAAATATTTTCACAGTGTACATGTATAAGAGTTTGGCAGAGACCGAAGTATAGGATTTTGGATCTTCACTGTATGCCCTGTGGATTGTGGTGGATCAGTGCCCAATTTGACTTAATGGAAATGGATTGCTTTGTACAGCTATCATTTGTATGGTTTGCAATTGGCTGGATACTTAAACATCAATCAAGACTCAAAGACCCTTATTCTATTCTTTTCGGCATGTTACAAGAAAATTTACTTTCCTCTTTGCTGCCGTCCATCATCAATTTAAATGCAACAAGTCAAATGCTAAGGACATTTAGCTATGGGTTTTTAAAATACGGGTTCACTTGTCCTGTCCTGACTCATAAATATCTTTTTTTAACTCATTTAAATACTAATCCATTTTTATTTGGATCAGATTTAGATCTGACTTGTTTTAATAATGACCCATTCACTCATATCTATTATGAAAAAAGAAAAAGAAAAAAAAAATCACAATTACATTAAAGAAAAGTTTTAACGTAAAACAATTACGTTAAAATTTTTCCATCAAAAAATTTCACAAAAATTTATGACGAAAAATATTTTTCATCAAAATTTGTGACTCAACATTTTTGTAAAAAAATTTGACGGAATTTTTTTTTTTAAATTTTTTTACGGAATCTAAATTTCGTCAAAATATTTCACAAAAAAACATAGGGAAAAATATTTATCCCTTTAAATGACACAATTTATATCCTTTCGCTCTCACAAAGAGGTGGGACCACACCTTTAATTTTTTGTCAACTCTGTTTCTTCCTTTATCTATCTCTTACTCTCTCTTAAAATGATACAACTTTACATCCTTTAAAATGACACACATTTTTCCCAAAAACATATTCATCGAAAATTTCGACGAAAAACATTTCTATCGAAATTTTTTGACGGAAAAAAATTTCATCAAAATTCTTTAAGGAATTCAAATTTCGGCAAAAGTTTTCGACGGAAACATTTTCATTAAACTTTTTGACAAAAAAAAAATTTTCATTGAAATTTTTAGCGAAACACATTTCATCGAAAATTCTCGACTAAATATTTTTCGTCAAGTTTTTTGATAAAAAACATTTCCATCCAAATTTCCAATGAAACACATTTCTGTAAAAAAAAAATTCGAAAAATTTTTTGACAGAAAAAATATTCTGTCAAAATTCTTTAGAGAATCTAAATTTCATTGAAAATTTTGAATAAAACATTTCTCACAAAGCAATTTTCGTCGAAATTTTCGTCAGAACACATTTATATAGAAATTTTGAACGAAAAACATTCCGTCAAATTTTTTTTACGGAATTCTTTTTTCGTTTAAAACATTTGATGGAGGAAATCATTTTCGTCAAAACTTTTGACAGAAACTGAATTTCGATAGAAAAATTATTTTTGTAAAAAATTTCATTAGAGAAAAAATTCCTTCGCTTTTTGACAAAAAGTATTCCAACGAAAAAATAACTTTGTGTCGAAATTTTCGTCGTTTGCAATGTAAAAATTTCGACAAAATTTTGTGACGAAACCAAGTCAAAAACGAGTCAGGTCGGATTTGACCCACTTCAAAAACCAAGCCAGACCCACTTCAAAAAACAAGCCAGGTCAGATCCGACCCGGTTCTGAACTAGTTCAAAAAATCCAAACCAAGTCAGACCTAACTTGGATCAAAATAAAGCGGGTCAGGTCAAAATACCTGACCTATAAAAATCAAGTTGGGTCGAGTCGACACAAAAACCTGACCCGACCTCACCTATGCACAGCCTACATTTAACTCCTCATGATCAAAACCACTCCAATCTCTCAAACATTTCTTGATTTCTTCTTTCTTTGTCTAATTTACATACAGTGAATTGGGCTAGAATTGATTTAGATAATGGATGCAGTATGATTTGTATATAGGAGTCCTTCAACTTTTTTGGCCTCATAATTAATTTAATTACAGTCACACACTTTAATACAGGTAGTTATGAGGGTCTCTTTCTTTTCATATATTTGTTTAATTCGGAGATAAGATTTCATAGACTTTTAGGCCGTTGAAAGCATCATGCATAACTCAAGGATACCGATAGAAATAACAGTGCAATTCATTGTTATGATATCTATTCCCAAAATGAGGCACTAGTGATGCTAAATTTTATAAAGTTAATTTGTATTCTTTCCTCAGAAAGGAATGCAATTAAAGGGGTATTTAATTTGTGTGGTTTTTGGATAATGATTCCTTTAGATGATAACAAGAATGGTCCCTTAGAGTCGAGCCAGAAAAAAAGCTAACAGCTAGTGATGAGGTCGATTTTGTTGTCTATTTTGCGTGACCTCTGGGGTAGTGGAATATACTTAACTATGTCTTATCAGTCCCACGAAAGATAATGACACCCATGCTCAAATATCTTGGTACCTTTTTTTAGATTAAATCAAAACTGGTGAAGGTAGAAACTGTGAAGGTAAAAGAACAATATTCAACCCAATTAAATTATATATGACCACACCATTGAAGTAAAGAATTATTTCAATCCAAAGGTTAAGCTGTTAAGTGATAATCATAGTCTTATAAAGAATTAATTCAACCCAAAATAGTTCTTTATTTGGTATAAGAATTTTTGTGACTAAGTGGTTACAAGTTTGATCCCCACCACCCCCATTCTTGTAATAAATAATTAAGGATTGTGTAATTTCTAAGCATAAGTAAGCGGAGCTCATGTATACTCTATTCTTCAAATCCAATGAATTCTTGTGTGAAAGGATGTATTAAAGAAATATAATATAAACCATTTAATGTGGCATTCACTTAATAACTTAACTTTTTGGGTTGAAATGTTTATTTGTAATTTTTATACCCTTGACACAAGAGCATTTTTTTTGGTAAGCAAGAGCCCTCTTACTTGAAGTGTGAATAATGCATAGATTCATATTTTTTTTTTGTTTACTTTGTGTTGATTTTAACTTATTTTTTAATTTTATTAGAAAATATGGACGGTGAGGTTCAAATTCATAATTAAGATATCATGTAATGTAATTAATTTAAATCAACAACTTTTTTTTTGTGAACAACTCAACAACTTAAATTAGTAAGTGATAATCAAAATAAAAACTTCATATTAATATCTATAAGACTTTGTATTATTATTTTTTTCTCTCGAGTCATGGGTTTATTATTGACAATGTCCAAATAACAACGTGCATTAAAGAGCAGGTTCGGAAAAACTATAATAACAGCAATTAAGGTATATGTTAGTTAAGAGTTGTATCAAAAACAAGCTTTCAGTGGTTAGTTGAAATTGTTTATCTTCGGGCACTATGCTAATTAAAGTTCTAACATTTCATTATTATCTTTCTACTATTTGGACTTCTCCGTCACTCACAAATTCTCATAAATTCTTTTGATATTTTCTATGTTATCTAGAAATTTGCTGCGCACATGTCAAATTGATTAGGTTGGGTGAAGCGTCAGAGTTTATGCAGATGAAGCATACTTGAATTGTCTATGCAAGTTCGGAGTTGAATGTATTGGTATATAGCAATGAAAAGAACGGGCAAGTTATCCTGAGATCAGGTGCTGTACGAGCCAACGTTATTTTTAGAAGGGGGAAAATAGGGAAATAAAAATAGATAGTGTGATTTCACCAAAAAATAAAAAATAAAATAAAAATAAAAATAGATAGAGTGAAACTAATTCTTCATGATCATGGAATTATTGCATCACAAAGCCACAAATCTTTAATAACAATAAGAATTCAAAAAATCGAATTTGACAAGGTGCATCAACGTCCACTTAGAGCATAGCTCCCAACCATGGATGGCATATGCTCCAGTAATAACATAATTAATCATATATTAAATAATAAGTGAAGAGATATTATTTGCATAGTTATATATATATATATATATATATATATATATATATATATATATTATAATTTCCTAAATTATAATCGTTGGATGGACGGAAATCAACGGCTAGGATGTGGAGTAAGACTTATAAGTCTTTTTTTTTATTTGATAATAAGACTTATAAGTCTTACTCTGGAGTCAAATAATCTCTCTTTTATATATTTATATATATATGTCAAATGACAATAGGGAAATAAAAATAGACGGCATGAAAATTAATTCCTCATGATCATGGAATCATAGTATCACAAAGCCACAAATCTTTAATTACGTTAAGATTTTGACAAGGTGCATCAACATCCACTTAGACCATAGCTCTCAAGCATGGATTGCATATGCTCCAGCAATAATATTATCATATATTAAATAATAAGTGAAGTGGTAGTCGTTGTCTCTCTCTCTCTCTATATACATATACTCACATCAAACTTAACAAATGAAATTGAACTTATAAATCTTGCTAATGAATTTTTATTAATATGTTATATATATATTATTTGTACCGAACAGAAATCAGATATAAAACAAAGTTAATATTATCCGATATAGAATACAAGTTTTGACAAACATTTCATTTTCATAGATGAGCTTATTATATAGTTGGAACAAAATTCGTAAGCCTTCTCTTATGAATCGGTGTATCAGAACAAAGTTCCATTTACAGGTTTTTCTTTTTGGGTACAGGAGCCCAAATAACTATTTAGCTTAGCAAGTTGTGAAGATTATGTATAACAATTACGCAAAAGTGTTTATCCTTTTAAATTACATAACTTATATCATTTCACTCTCACAAAGAGGTAGGACCCACACCTTTATTTTTTTGTCAACTTTCTCTCTTCCTTTATTTATCTCTTTCTCTCTCTTAAAATGACACAACTTTACATCCTTTAAAATAACACACATTATTATTTTATTTTTTTATAACATGACACACATTTTTCCCTAACACTTATTACCAATCAAATTAATATTGCACACTTTCTATGTGTTTTGTGTATAAACATATTCTACCTCCTTTAGATCCCTCTTGCATCATTCTGGGTAAAAGGATAAAGATATTATAGCAAGACTAATCAATAGCCTTCTAGGTTATATCGATTGATGTGACGCAGAATTGGCGGCAATATATATTATAGCTTAAACAAGCGAAAATCCCTTGTGGCTGTGCTCGCTTAACCGTCAAGAACTTAAATATTTAGTGATAAATCAAATGAAATTAAATAAATATGAAGCACAGCCATCACTTCATGAACAAGATATATAT